>JARVJO010000155.1:18562306-18574840 GCA_031762555.1 Cynodonichthys magdalenae | reverse complement strand
CCACTTCAGCACATTTTCAAACCATGCTTCTGGGAAGGGGTGCTCTGTGGGGCGGAGCTCTGTGGGGCGGAGCTCTGCTGCAAGCTGAGCTCCAGGGAGGAGTTATGTACAAATAGGCGGAGCTTTGTACCAGCAAGTGTCTAAACAGCTCCATGTTTACCACAGGAGATTCAAGGATTTCTTAAACATGCATGAATGAGTCAAAGCAACACTCTGGGTGTGTTTTAATGAGGGAATGACATTAAAACACAATATCAAGATCAAAAAAGCAGAATACCCTCCTTTCAAAATGTTATATTTTCTTTAACCAGGTTGGATTGTTTGTTCCTTTCTAAATGTCCTGATGTTATTTTGAACATGTAACTCTCTCTTCAGGTGGCTCACGCCCTGGAAAGTGATCTGGGTGTGATCGCCTGCGTCGGGGAGAAGCTGGAGGAGCGAGAGGCTGGAACCACAGAAGAAGTCGTCTACGCTCAGACACAAGTCATCGCAGGTAAAAACATTTATTCAGTTTTAAAAATCTCTGTTTTCAGTTGAGGATATTAGTTTGATCATATAAACTATGCTCTAATGAAAATTTTATTTTGAAATAGAGTAATTTATGGATGCATCCTCAGTGATGTTTTAGTATTATTGAATGCATCTCTCTTGTATCTGCATTACATAAACTGATGAGCGTTCTTTCTGTGGTAACAGAACGTATATTCCTTCTGTGCCCACAAGTAGGTTGCCTGATTTCACATGTAAATAGGTCAGAAGGAATTTTAAGAGCTGCAGCTGCTTTCTTCTTCTGTTAAAGTAACACTAACTGCTCTGTGCCACAAACAGACAAGTTGCAGATTTTTATGGATGATTTCGTCTTCACACCACCTCCTGGACGTCTCTCAGTCTGTTTATGAAGAAATATTCCTTTACAGGTGTTTTAAAAAGATGTAAATGTGGATCTAATGTTCAGTATTTTAGGTGTAACTCAGGGCTGGTGTGTTGCAGAGAATGTGAAGGACTGGGGGAAGCTGGTTCTGGCGTATGAACCGGTCTGGGCCATCGGCACGGGGAGGACCGCCACACCTGAGCAGGTAAAACCAAGGAGAAGACAGCAGCTGGGGTTAAAATAAGATTTGATTGTAGAATGAATAAATAAAGTGGTTCCAAAGGGGTTTATTTGAACAGATTTCTGTTTGGACTCAGGTTCTGTTTGTGTTTTAGGCTCAGGAGGTCCACGAGAAGCTGAGGGTTTGGCTCCGAGACAACGTCTCAGACAATGTGGCCGATTCTGTTCGCATCATTTATGGAGGTAATCATGATGTTTCTACATCAAACATTTAAATCCTGCTGAACTTTTTCATTTATTTCTCCAACTCTGTAAAGATTTAACTGCTTAAAATCCACTAACAGTTCAGGATGTTCTGTTACCTTGAAGACATAACTTTGTGTTTTATTTATATTTACCCTAATTAAAGTCTGATGATACTCAATAAAACCCCTTTTCTGACCAATCAGAGCTTTCAGGAGGCGGGCCTTAAAAGAAAAGGAACAATAAAGCAAAATGTTGCACAACTGAATAAAATGAGATGATTCTAATATCCTATAGATCTTTATCATACCCTGAAACAAAAATCTGACTTTGTGATTTGAAATAATTCAGGATTTTAAAGGCAGATTTATCTTCATGCTGTGATTGGCCAGATGTTGCAGGACAAATTAAAACTATTAAACATTTAAAACATAACAAATAACAACATGTTTCACCTCACACTCCCACTTCCTGTTTGTCTGTCTGAGAGTACTGAGTGTGTTTGACATTATGAACTACTTCAGAGAGACTTTATCCCTCATTAGTTCTTTGAAGAGATCCAGAGATCATCACAAACCCACTCCTTCTGCAACACTTCTCTCCTGGGTGTTGTTGGGTTTGACTCATGTTTTTCACTTTAATGAGGCAGATTGAAGCTGTGCTGCTCAGTTTCACCTTCTGAATGTTAGCCCTCTTCTTTCTTCTACGTTTTTGAAAGTGGCTATTTGGAGCAACTAAACCTAAACTTCACCCTGCAGCTGTATAAAGGCAGCTGTCTCATTAGCTGCGTGAATATATTTCACAAACTGTGGAAAGTTTTCATTCTGTCAGTTTGTCATGGTGCTGAATGAGCAGCACAGCTGTGCAACAGAGTCAACGTGTGGATTTTAAAACACAGTTATATGAGCTTTGGTTCCTGCATTTATCTGTCTAAATGATTATAATGTTAGATATTTTGTAAGCAATATAAAATCTATCCTAATGTGAGCAATAACTCTTTTTTTCTGACGAAAAAACTACAAAACAGCAGCTTTACAAACAAAATTAATCTATAAAAACATAAAACCTGGATTAGACTGATCTATGTTTTTATGCTTGTGATTATAGATGTTTTTAATTAATTTGTCAAAAATAATAGTTTTCTATTCAGTTTGGTTTAATTACAGGAATAAATTTGTCACATTTCAGTTAGAAAATGTGTGGGATTGTATTTGTCTTGATAGTTTCTGCTTCAAAAATTCTAAAAAAAAAGTTATTGTTTTATTTTTACTCTTGTTTTCTCTTTAATCTTGATTTTTTAAGCTTGTTGGATGTTTAAAGATCATTTCCAGGCTCATTTTCCCACGAATTGTCCATCTGTTTGTGCTCAGGTTCGGTCACAGGAGCCAACTGCAGGGAGCTGGCGTCTCAGGCCGATGTGGACGGCTTCCTGGTGGGCGGAGCCTCTCTGAAGCCGGAGTTCGTTGACATCATCAACTCGCGAGCATAAGACACAATAAAACTCAATCAGGAACAAAAGTAACATACTGATATTTATCCACCATGTCTGTTTGATCTGACTTTGGGGATATTTTTGTGTTTTATCCCAGTAATTTAGTCACTTTTCAGTTTTTCTTTCATGTGCTGCTAATTCTACTGGTAATATTTGATTGTAGATTTATTTATTATACACCAAAGTGTTTGAAGTCTTTTCTGACTGAATGTCACCTGTAACGTCTGTCTCACCTTTACTTGAATAAACAGCAGGAATAATGTGTCTCTCTCACAACAGGCACCAGAGATTTATAGTAATAAATAAATAAAGTTTGCTCTTCAGATTAATAAAGAGTTTGAGGAAAATTGCAAACAAATAAAAGGTAAATGTGTAAAAGTGTTTGATGGTTATTGTGTGATTAATGTTTTTAAAGGAACTGAGATGTCAGTGTGGAAAATTACTAGAAAAAAAAATGATTTAAAATTAAAAGTTACAAAACCCTGAAGTAATAAACAGGAAATCAATGATGTGAATCAATATTTAAATGATCTGTACAAACAGGACAAAATGCTGTTAATTGTAAATTATCTTTTATTTCCCATAATTTTCAGTGACAAGCTTTCTGATAATGATTTCTTTTTTTCGTTGCTCTTCTGTTTCAACACTACTCTATGGACATTCAGAGGGAACCAAAGGGTCAAAGACTCAGGTTTAATTTCTTTTTTCTTCTTCGAGACAGAGGCAGGACTTCAAGCATGAAAGACACACGATCAGGATCACATCGGCGTGAGAAGAAAAGGGACACGGACACAGACGGGACGAGAAGAAGGAGACTAAAAGAGAAAGGAGGAGGAGTGCAGGTGGGTGTGTCCAGGTGAGTGTGTGTTTACACGTGTTACAGAGTGGAGTTTAGCTGCATCGTCCTCGTTTTGGTCTGAAAAGTTAGACTCTACTTTATCTCTACTTTGTTTTTACAACATGAATCTTTATTTTTGCAGGTTTCTCTCCTGGCTGTACATGAACTATCCCTACAGTAACAGTGCATGTCTGGCTTTTATAGTTTGAAGATATTCCCCTGCATGTGCATCATCAGGTGTTGCATCTGTGTACGCTGTGTGTGTATGCGTGTGTGTGTGTGTGTTTTGTGTGCATACAGTTTCTCCTCCCTTCTTTAAGTACAGTGCATAAATTGTATTTGTTTATTTAGCTTGGCTCTTTAGCGGGCGTGTTTTCCTGAATATTTTGTGGTCGTTCTTTGTACATGGCTCATTCCTTGTTTGTCGTCGATGTCGGTTTGTGTGTGTGTTGGCGTGCGTGGGTGTGTGTGAGTCATTCGTCAGGTCAGTTTCACAGAGCGCTGGGGTTCCTGAAGTTATGGCCTGCGAAGCGAGCCTGGTCTCCTAACTCTTCTTCAATCCTGCAGAGAAGAACAACACAGTTAGAGAAAAAATGAATTTCTGCAGGAAAATACTCACTCTGCATGCAGAAAATGTGCATTTTATTCATCAAGACACCAAATTTTAACTCTGATCTTTAAATAATTTACTCTAGTCTGTATTATATGGAGGACAGAAACTGTCCTAATTAGAAATAAAAGCAGAAATATCCTCCACAGTTTTAAACATCTATGTTTAAATGACTAATCACTGGTTAATTCTCCTGTAAGTCTTTTCACCCTGAACCTCTCCTGTGTTTCCTCAGCAATCAGATGAGATTAACCCACTGAGCCTCACTTCCTCCTCCCTGAATGCTGATTGGCTCGGACACGTCAGGTGGAGCTGCTGACGACGTCACGTCAATCAGACTACAGGCACCAAAATAGAGCAAGCACCTACAGGAGAGATGATACTGCAGAGCTGCTGCTGCAGGTTTGGAGCCACAACAGACAGAAATGTTGATTTCTGATGTAACGGGTGGTTTTCCTTTAAAAGCCCTCTGGGTAATTGCACTTTCCATCACTGCGTCTGACCGATGCACTTCACACTTTGAGCGTTTTGATCAAAACGTACCCCAAAATGACTTTACACAGAAGATATGCTGACTTTTACAGAATACAAATCTATGACTAAACTTCATCAAGTTGATCTGCTGCACAGATTACAAACAGTGAGTCTAAAAGTTTAATAAAATGTTTCTGAGCTCTGACCTCATGAGCTGGTTGTATTTGGCCAATCGCTCAGATCTGCAGGGAGCACCAGTTTTAATCTGCAACAGAGACAGAAACTGAATCAACTGCAAACACCGTCCCCCCGTTACCCCCACCACCACTCCAGTTACTAATACTGTGTGTGTGTGTGTGTGTGTGTTCACCTGTCCAGTGCACAGTCCCACCACCAGGTCAGCAATGAAGGTGTCCTCTGTCTCCCCCGAGCGATGACTCACCATCACGCCCCAACCGTTCGCCTGAGCCAGCTTACAACTGAGAAACAAAAATAAAACCTAAACGTCACTTTTAGTTACATTTTATGACTATTAAAGATAAAACACAGTTTTTCTGCAATCCCCTCATCACAACCCAAACACTTGATAAAAACAAGAATATAGAACAAATAACTGCAAAGTATTATCAAAAAAAAAAAATTCATTGGTGGAGATGGATTTAATTACCTTTGATGTCAGTCTAAAAACCTGACCATGAAGCATTCATTGGATAAATGTGTCACGAGACATGAGAGGATAAAACTCACCTTCTATCCACTCAGTCATGACTGTGGTGTGGCAAATATTTATATAACACTTTTAATTACACAAGAGCATTAATCTTATTATGATTCATTTGTGACCAAAAGACTTGTGACAAGTTAACAACATGAAAATGAAGACGTGTCCCGATGCTCCGGGGCTCCACTCAGCCAGCTGAATGGATCAGATTAAAGATGAGACACGTCACCGTCCTGTCATCAGATCTGTTTGTGTGATTAGATCTTTCTCACACCTTCTTCTCTCCTGCTGCTCTAATCTCACATGGTGCTGCTGATTGATGGCTTCATAAAGACAATTCCTCTCAGATGGATGCAGCTCTTCTCCACAACCACTTCCACAAATATAAGATTAAAAAGCAACAAAGCTGCAACATTTACAAAGAGAAATTGTTTTACCTCCTGGTACTCTCTATTTTTAATTATCCTTCATGTTTGAACAACCTCATCATGGACAAGGTCAGTGTGGCTGACAGGAAGTGACTTATCTGACAGACAGGATGTGACCTGTGTGTTTTAGGAATCTATGGATGTAACTGGTAGCAGAACAAGATGGAGAACCTGTTAAAGCTCCTGAGGTCAGAAATCTTTACAAGGTGAGCACATTCATTTCTATTTACGAGACAGATCATTCTGAAGCGAAGACGTACGCCTGAATGGCCTCGGTGACGGTGCCGATCTGGTTGACTTTGAGCAGCAGGCAGTTGCAGGCTCGCTCCTCAGCAGCTTTCTCTATCCTCTTTGGATTGGTCACCGTCAAGTCGTCTCCGACCACCTGGATCCCCACCTGGGCCGTCAGGTTGGTCCAGGCCTCCCAGTCGTCCTGGTCGAAGGGGTCCTCGATGGACACCACTGGGAGGGAAAAGAGACGATGAATCTGACAAGGAGATAAAGCTTTTGAACGAACAGAAGAAGGATGCTTCACCTGGGTAATTGTTCACAAAGCTTTGGTAAATGTCAGCCAGCTCGTCTGCAGAGATGTGTCGGGATGAGTCTGGGGGGGATTTGAAGTCCAGGTCGTATTTGCCCTCACGGTAAAACTCTGAGGCGGCCACGTCCATCCCGACCACCACCTTTTCTGTAAAACCAGCTTTTTCTATGGCCGTCTGCAGCAGGTCCAGAGCTGAGCAGTGAGGGACAGGACAGTTGTGATGCTGCAGGAGCAGATAGAAAACCTGAGACAAACTAAAGGTCGTTACCTTCACTGTTCTCCAGGATGTTAGGAGCAAACCCCCCCTCATCTCCCACATTGATGGCGTCCTGGCCGTACTTCTCCTGAATCACCCCCTTCAGTGTGTGGTAGAGCTCAGATCCTATCCTCAACGCCTCCCTGAAGTGTGCGGCAATAAAAATGAAATAAAACCCTTGTAGGAGTTGTAAAATAGTTCTAAAGATAAATTCTTACTTGAAAGATTCAGCCCCAACAGGTAGAACCATGAACTCCTGCATGGCAAGTTTATTTCCTGCATGAGATCCTCCGTTTATCACATTAAAGGCCTGAAAAAGAAACAAAATCACAACCTTTTCTTTCCTTTTTGCTGAGGAAATGTTGGAAACTTACGGGAACTGGCAGCACGAGTTCTGTGTTTCCGGCCAGGTCGGCTATGTGGCGGTACAGAGGGACTTCTTTCTCTGCTGCACCGGCCTTACAGATGGCCAGAGACACGCCGAGGATGGCGTTGGCTCCAAACTTTGCTGTTTGACAAATCAGGCAACAACAAGTACTGAGCATTAGCATCAGGTGTAAAAATAAAAGAAATGTTTGAGAAAACTAAAGAAATAATAAATTGAGTTGAATTAATTGTGTTTTCTTTCTTCAGTGTTATTTAAGATTTTTATTGGCTGCAATGAAATCTGTAGATCCAAACTGTCATATAGAAAAAAAAATTTTTTTTTAAATCATCCAATCAGGATTGTCTCCTTGCAAAAGCTTCATATATTGACAGACTGGTAAAGAAGAAGAATATCTGAATTAAAACCAGTTATTGAATGAAAATGTTTGTTTAATTCTGCAAATGACCTGCCTAAAATGAAACTTTGAAATGTTTCAAATAAATGAAACCTATTAAAATCCAAATAATGTCAGAATAATAATTTCCCATTAAGAGCAGAAATATAACTTCTGCTTCTTTATTTATATATTTATTCCTTGAAATAAAAATGTGATGTTTAGAAATTCTTCATCAGACTCAGACAGGTTACAATAAATGATGGTTGAGTAATAATAATTTTATGACTCTCTGGATAAAGCTGTTTGATTGTTTTATGGAGAGAATAAATGAATTTCTTTTTCTCAGCACATTCTCCTGCAGTTAAATCTGTCAGGGTTTCTGTTCCGACTGATATTAATTTCCTCTAACATCACTTTCACGCTTGTTTACCGCGTGGCCTGAAATCATTACTTGTTGTGATCGTAGGATAAAATAAATAACGGAGCATTTATTTATCAGGGATGTGGGTTTCGTTGCCAAGTCTGTCTGGAAGAGCAATTCATTTCCTCTGCCTTGTTAGCGTCTGTATTTATGCAGCTTGTTGCTCTGCAGACGACTCGGTGACAAACGAGTCTTTAGTGAAAATATTTTTTTAAATGTGTGAGATGCTGAAGCATGGAAATTTCCAGCTGGCTGGTGAGACTCTGATGATGTCGTGTTAGTCATCATGATTTAACTCACATTTATTTTCTGTTCCATCCATTTCTATCATGGTGTTGTCCAGCTGCTCCTGCTCCACCACACTGATGCCCTGCAGACAGCAATCAGGACCGAGAAAATTATCAGAGAATCACAAATTGATACTTTTATAAAAGACTAATGAAAACTTTTATAGACACCAAGTTTTAAAACAACATATAAAACCCCAGAAAGCATCGTGTTTCTCCTCGACTCTCTGCAACAAAGAGCTTCTAATGTCCCGTCACTCACAGGTCAGATTAGTCAGCTCAGTTGCCGTGGCAACATCATCACTTCTTTCAAAGAGCAAATCATTTCCTCAGAATTCTAACCACAGATAGTGACTTACAGAGGCTATAAGAGCTGGAGCCAGGGTGTCGTTGATGTGTCCAACCGCTTTCAAAACACCTGAGGAAGACCCAAAAAAGTATTTTTAAAGGTTTAATTCAGAATAAAAGTGCTAACTTTTTCAGAGGCAATAAAAGATGGAAATAAAGTTTGTTTTGTTTTGATACCTTTGCCCTTGTAGCGACTCTTGTCACCATCTCTGAGCTCCAGAGCTTCATAAATCCCTGTGGATGCTCCGCTGGGCACCGCAGCCCTGAACAGACCTGCAGGACAGGAAACACACAAAGTAGTGACACACTCCTCTCCTCTACACACAGTTATAGTTTCATGTGTGAAACAGTGTCTTTGTTCCCCCGCTGACATCAAAGTGTGAGGATGACGATGGTTTCTATTTTCTTCCTCTGAGATCAGCAGATGGGTGAGAAGGGCAGTCACCTTTTTCTGTGCGAAGGTCCACTTCCACGGTGGGGTTTCCTCTGGAGTCCAGGATCTCTCTGGCAACAATGCTGACGATCGACATCCTGAGAGACACCGAGAGGAAGAAGATGCTGTGATTGACATCATCATCATCAGTCAATCAAACCAGATTTAGAATAAGTCCAAACAGTAAACATGTTAAAACTACTTTTTCTGCTTTGCAGCAATGATGTGTAAAATGGAAGAAGTGGAAACAAATCTAGAAAATCTCTATTTTCATGATAAAAATCTTACAGGATGTTATAAATTGTGGATATTTTTTATTAAAACTCATAAAAAGAAACACTTCCTTATTTGGGAAAATAAAACTAAGTGAATAAATGATAAATTGGACATTTTTCAGCAGTAAGTTTTGTCTTAGTGTACGCTGCCTCTGTTGATGCTTCAGCTGGAGCTGTTTACTCCTGCAGGTGTTTGTTTCCCAGGAGAAAGATGTTGGAAAGTCTTCCAGCATTAACCCAGGCAGGATGCAGCTTCTGGTGCCGGTCCACACTCAGATAAACACCTCAGTCCCACAAGGATTCACCTGCACAGGTCACAGCACCAGAGCTGCTGTTTCCCTGATGGGGTAACAGTTTTATCTTACATGGGAACATTTGGATTTTTGTCCTGTGATTCGTAGATTTGTTTTATACGTGAGGAATACTTTATTCCTCTTTAGGTTTTTATGTTTATGGTTATATTTTGTGAAGTAGAAATGATTTGCTCAAACATCTCTGCAGGTTTCATACCTGCTTCACTCAATAAGCAAAGTGTTGCCCTGACAAAAAGATCTGACCCCAGCCTCTCTTTATGACTCTCCTGATCCTCCATCTTTCCTTTTTGCTCAGCTGAAAAGATCAGCGTCCGTGCCAAGTTTCTGCAGCTATCTGCAAAACAAATTTAGCTCTCAGATCGATAAAGTATTCATACACTGAAGAAAGAGATGAGGTCAGCTTGAAAGGACTTTTTCAACATATCGCTGGAGTTACATCAGCGTGTCCAGAATATCAATAAGGAGGAAAAAAGGGGGAAACTCCCACAGAGGAGGGTAGAATTAATCAAAGTGAAACGGCCGGGAGGTCAGAACTTCCATTACTTTGGAGGTTCGTGCAGCTAATGATGTCATGGTGGTAAAAAAAGAGAAGAAATGCATTTTTAATCTGGTGATGGGGCAGTTCAGTCTGTCAGAGGGAGAAGCTTCTTTTATGTTCAACACTAAAGTGAATTAAATGTACTGAGAATAAAAAGGTGATTTCTGCTGAAAAGCAGAGGAATGGGAGCAGATAGAAGATGTTTTTTGGTTGCTTTAAACAATAAAGCTTCTTGTTTTCCTTAAAGAAACGCACACTGACTCTTAGAGATTTAGGAAAAGATCATCTTCATGTTGAGAAATGATGAAGTTGAAATGTTTCATTGGGAATAAAATAGTGTTATGAGATTTTTTTACACAATTTACACAACAAACTTTTTCAGAATTGTGGTTGCACTAAAATAATCATATATATAAATATTTTGACACCATTTTTGCTTTAATGAAACAGCAAATATATTATTTCTTCCTTTCTGCGTGATTTTTGTCATTTTTTATGCACCTGCTTTTTATTGAAAGTCTTATTTCAACTATTCATCTCTGAACCTTGTTGTCCAGGTTTGTACAGTGTTGACTACCTGCAGGTTCATTCCAGTGGTGCGTTTCTTGTTGGTCTCGGGGGTTAAAAGGGTCAGCAGAATGTGAGAAGTGTGAATGGTGCTCAGCAGGAGAAAAGGCTGAGGAGGTGCTGCCGGTGCAGAGAAGCTTCCACCCACTCGGGACTGAAGAGGACTGAAGCGTAGGTGGTTTTCTCTAAGGGCAAACGTTCATTTTATAGATATTTTTCCTCTTTTTTTTAAGGCCCCATCCTGCAGTGCTGCAGAGTTTTTAGACCTGAGGGTGGAGCAGAGCAGAAGATCTTCTGCAGCAAACTAATGACAAAAATTGGGTTTTGTCTGGACTAACAGAAACTTTTTGCAAGGTTTTACCCTTGTTCTGATCAATCTTATCATCATACTGTGTGCCATTTGAAATTATATTTGGCTTTTAAGTTTAATTTAGATGCTCTGAAGCAATGCATTGCTGTGTTTGCAGAGAAAAGCCCTGGTTTCCTCCAGCTATTTGCACATCCATCTCATATCTACGAACACGTGTTGTTTTCTCCTGATCTGTCATCACCTCAATGAGATTATTTCATGATCGCGCTCATCTCAATCCTGTTTTCCCTTTTTGCTTGTTTGTACATGTTGCTGTGTTACGTAAGCTCTACAGCAGCAGCAGGGAGGGAGGGGGGGGGGGGACACCCATGAATGCATCAAACCACACCTAACAGAGACTGCAGTGCTCAGCAGAAAATACAGCAGCACTCAAAAACCCAAACACAAGGAGGAGAGCTGAAGATGGAGGAGAAACAGAAAGAAAAAATGAGGTCAGACAAGGAAAGTGAAGAAGGAGAAGAATAAACACCAGAGCAAATATAAAATGTCAAATGTTGTGGGTGGAAAAGAAAAATAAATAAAAGATGTTCAGACTGGAGAAAGAGCAGGAAGGAAGCAACATCTCAGTGGACATAATATTAAAATAGTTTTAGTTTCAGATAAATGATTTAAGTTTGATGAAGATGTTTTTCATGTGTCCATCAGGTTTTTCTAACTTCTAGTTTGCAGTATTTTAGGAGAATACGTTTTAATTGGAAACAGTGGCTTTTAAAACCAAATCTCAGCAACAAATCAGTGTAAAAAAATACTGATTCTGTTTGTCCAACATAAAATTAGTTATTTTTATATCCAAAAACAAACAACTGTCCCACAAACAGTACAGTTTTTAATATTTGTGAGAGTTTCAGGATTGATTTTGGGACTTTTAGTGTAATTTTGTGCTGAATTCTTCAAAAAGAAATGAGTGCCTGAAAAGTTTTGCTCGAAAATGTTTGCCAATCATCATTTAACAGCCTAAAATGAAACACAAAACTGAGAGGTTTACATATGACATGCAATGTTTGAGGAAAAAAATTATTTAAAGACAATTTAAACTTCCAACAGCTACAGCTGATAAGTCCTAATAAAAACACTGAATTAACAGCAAAATGACAATGAAAAAAGATTATTTTGCTCTTTTTAGTATAGTTTGATTTTTATCCCTTATTTTAAATTTTATTTGGATTTTTATAACAAACCTTTCCTACCTGATTTTTTCCTGTTAGTAAGTTTCTGTCTTAATATTTTTTATGTGCTGAAATTTTAAATGTAAAAAATCAATTAAAAGAACAAAAAACGTTGAACGTATTGAGGGAGATATTAGGATAGAAAAAGGGGAACGAGTGATAAAGTTTAGCTTTAAACACAAATCAAAGGGATATGGAGAATAACCAGGAGGATGGAAAGAGGACGAGAGACATGAAGGACGAAATGGAGAACGAGAGGCAGAGCGAGGGAGAGATGGAGAGAAGAAGACGAGAGGAAAGAGACAGATAAATAATTAAATGATCCTGTTTGGCTGGAGAGGAGAGGAGAGGAGAGGAGAGGAGAGGAGTGGAGAGGAGAGGAGAGGAGAGGAGAGGA
>JARVJO010000155.1:18541179-18560113 GCA_031762555.1 Cynodonichthys magdalenae | reverse complement strand
CCACATTATTTTAACAGACTTAGGAGAGGAGAGGAGAGGAGAGGAGAGGAGAGGAGAGGAGAGGAGTGGAGAGGAGAGGAGAGGAGAGGAGAGGAGGAAGAAGATGGGCAACAGAAGGCTCACCATGGCATTTAGGACACACAGGAAGTGGAGCAGCCTCACACAAATGAAGACAAATACTCACCTGATAATTATCACAAATAAACAGACTTACATCCACAGATCTAAACATCAAACACACAACATGACTTTAATAGTTTGTAAATTCCCATAATTCTTAAACCAGAACAAAACAACACATATGAAACACTAAAGTAACAAGATTCAAATAAATGATTGCAGGTTTGCAGATTATTTTAAAACATACAAGCAGGCTCATAATTTGATGTCTCCTTACAATAAAATCATAAAATTGTAACTATTTGTCACTTTAAATGATTTCAAGATACTGAGCATTTTTTACAGATTTAATTTGACCTTGTTTAACCTCAAACTGAAACACGTAAAAATGCTGAAAACAAGACTGAAATATATACATTTTGTTTCTTTGTTTTAATTTTTGTGCTTTACTAAGTTTTATGTGTCTTTGAGTCAATAAAGTAAATTATTTTCTGTCACTGATGCATGTTTTTATTATGGTCTTCAAGCAAACCATCATTTCTGACAGTTTATAATGTTGGGTCAAAGTGTCACAGGACAAGAGGGTGACTGCAGGGAAGTAAAAACTAAAAAACAGCAGGTCAGGTAAAATGTTGCAGCTGTGCTGCAGATAAAACTGAAATACTTAAAGATAAAAACATAACAAAACTGCAACAAATTGTGTCAGCCTTAACTGCAAATAACAGCTAATATTATGAATCTTCTTCTTTGTGTTTTGAATGGAGATTTGGAGTTTATCTCCATCTACTGGTCCGGCGATGAATTTCTGCTTTCTGGTCTGAACAGAGATTTTATTTTATTTGTTTACAGCAAGAGAAAGACACAAAATGATTCAATCAATTCCCCGACCCTCTGAGCGACACACACTCTCACATTTCCCTGCTGCATCCTCAAACTCAATTACTCTTCATATCCAAGGACACACACACCTACACACACGTTCACACAGAAAATGCTCCTGCAGTCGCAGTCTATACTCAAATGAACAAACACTTGATACACCTGACAGCCATTTTACAAAGATTCACACACACACACACACACACATCTGCCTGTTTGTTATGTCTCACTGAAATCACAAAGCCTCACACACATTATTCTGCTAAACAAGACACTGTAATTTAGCCACAAGGACACACAATAACACCTAACTCTGCAGCACACACACTCATCTTAACACACACACTATGCTACAACACACCTTCACCCTTCCACTTACATTATTGCAATCTATAACAGCTGAACACACACATATTTGACTGGCACTGTAGTGAAAACACACACATGCACGAACAATTCTCTCATCATGCCCCCCAAACACACTTTACAGCCATTTTCTGAACATCCATGAAGCTGCAGCACAGAAACACGGCATCATCATCCATGTAAAACATCCTACACACACACACACACACACATCTCACTGCATCCTGTCCTTTAAGCTTCCACTAACCTGCTACGCACAGAACATATAAAAAAAAGTGACGGTGGTCCACAAACCCCCTCAGGATTTGATGGGAAGATAAAGAGAAAGCGTTCTGCCTTTACCTGCCTCCTGTGTGTCTCTTCTCTTCTGCCTTTCACGGCGAGCAAGAAAATACTGGAGAGGCAGAACGACGAGGAGAGGGAGAGGAGCAAAACAGGAGGGGAGCAGGAGGGGGTGAGATGTGTGACGAAAGGGTGCGGGGGGGGGGGGATGACTCAGAGGGGAGATGGAGAGAGGAAGAGGAGTGTTAATTAAAAAGAAGAGGATAGACTGAGGGTTTGGATGAAGGGATAAGGACGGGGTGCAGAGGCTCGGTGCCTGACAGAGGAGGTAAAAAATAGATGAAGGGTGGACCGGTTCTTCTCCCAGTTGTCTTCCTCTGGTGCTGCATGGAGTGGGGTTCAGCTGAAGTGTGTACTGTTATATAATCCATCCTTCTCTAACACACACACACACTCCAACACACACCGATGGTCTGCATCTTCAGCCGTGCTGCACAGGACACATATCTTAGACAGAGACAGACCTGGGAATTTACTTTTTTGTGATCAAAAACGTATATTTTTTGAGTAGAGCATTAACGGTTAATAGAGGATTTAGAGTAATTTAATGTAGGTACAATGGAATCTCAAGACTATTAAGGCATTCTGGAGCAAAACAAGCTGCCTTGGTGTCAGAAAGCTTGGTCCCAGTAAGAAGTCAAGTATGGTCTGAGTCCTCCAGGATTTGAAACATCTGAGCCCCTCAAACCTGAGACAGATGGATCAGTTTGTCCACGAGGAGTGGGACAAAAACTGTGGACAGGTCCCTCGATTGCCTCAAAGCAACAAACTTTAAGTTAATGACATTATCCTTTTGGTCAAGGTCAGTTTCATTAGTTTTATATTTTCACTGTAAATTAGTCTGTTGAACCAAATTCAAAATAAATGATAGATTTTCATTAGTTACTTTTAGTTTGTTTGTTTTTCAATTATTACATTAATCAGTTTGAAGGGTTTTCAGTGACTAACGATTCACACGACTCTGTATTCTTATGAATGCACAAATGAAACAATGAAAAGCCTGAGTGCAGAGACTCGTGTCCTTACTGTTTAAAACCAGAGTGGTGCAGTTACAGACTGCAGGGTGACACTGATACACACTGACAGGACAAAAGGGTGAAGCCAATGTGTTTTTGGAGTGTGTGATCTGGTCCTGTGTGGGTTTGTTTGTTTGAGCAGGCAGGTGTGTACGTCCACCTGGACGTGCTTGTGTGTTGGCATGGGTGCGTGTCAGCGTGTGAGTGTGTGAGATAATCTGTAATTAAATTCCTGAGTTTAATGGGATTATCTTTGGGAGACAAGCAGCCCAACGTCCTTGACATCCATCCTCTCAGTTGGCCGCAGCTGATACGGAGGAGGGCGAAAAGAAGTGCAGAGATGAGAGGATGCAGAGGGAGGAAGAAATCAGACAGATAAAAACAAAAAAGGTCATAAAAGGCTAATAGAGAAGTGAGTTGCATTGTAATCATCTTATTTTGTGCTGAAGGTCGACTGGCCTTCCCCTCAGCAAGTTCACCCTCTGCCTGCAGCACAAACTGATGGTCAGGACAGCAGCCAACCAAAACAGCTCTGAGGCAGTGTTTTAGTTTGATATTCATATTTTTAGATGTTAATGTCATCCAAATATTCCTGTCTGAACTGAGAAAGTTAAAGGATTGTTCAAATGTTACGTTTTTCTGATCAATTTATTCTACAATGTTTGAGTAATAAAATTATTCTGAAGTTAAGGTTACACTTTTCATGCTCATGTACAACATGATGAAATATTTAAAAAAGAGAAAAATTTAACTTTAAATTTGCTTATTGGTTATTTTTCTATGCAGAATATCAGTATTTTAATGCTTGAATGATTTTCACAGGTTAGAGAAGCAGAAACAAAACAAACAGTCTGCTCTTTAACTCCCTCTACTGATCACTGAAGAACTGCCCCACCTCCCAGTCTGTTGTACTTTTCACTGAGTCAATGAATAAGCTTGTTTTATAATAATAAAATGCATGCATAAATATTTTTAAAACTCGTAATGATAACAAAAGGGTGTCAAAATTTATGTAAACCTATATCAAACCTTATAAAACAACTGATACTACTTTAAAGAACTACTTCCTAATTAAACATTTGAATGCACCGATTGCATTTTTTAAAAAATATAAAATAAAAGAAATTGTAGGAGCAAACGTACTGTCCTCGCCAAAATATTTTGGATTGTTTTTTAACAGAGCTAAATTTTAAATATATACTTTAATATGTGATTTTAATATATAAATGCATGTACATGGGTAGATATACTGCAGATATTGAAAACAAAACAAAAAGCGCACTGCAGCATTGTGCCTAGAGGTTAATTTTTCAGCTTTGTCATCACATATTTATGACAACATGTCAGACAGCTAACACTGATTCATGAACCATTCAAGAGTAAAAAGAAATGAACATTAGCTTAGTATTTTTAGAAACTAAACGCTTGTGACACATAATTATCATTTAGGTATTTATAAAAAGAAAAAGAAAGAAAAAATTCCAGGCGTATTTGAACACAACACAGTTCATTTCTCCGACTTCCTGTCTGAGCGAAACTACAGGAAGCACTTGAACGCACCACCACCGTATTACGAAAGCACGGAGGGGAAAAGGTAGGCGCTGTCACCTTCATTATCTGTAACATTTTCGTCAGAAATACAGAAATATTAACAGAAAAATAACGACACGGTTAGAGTAAGTGTTTCTGATGCGATGGTTTGAATTTTTAGTCTTCTTGTAGATAATTATTCTAACCGGCAGATGTCAAAACAAGCGGCTAACTTTAGCTAACTTAAGCTAACATCGTATAAATCTCTGCTCGAAGTTACCTGAGAGATATTTTTAATAAACCAAAGCAAACAATTAACTTCAAGATACATTTGCTCAAAGTTTATAGGTGTCTTCTGTTTTCTTCATTTATCAAAATGATTTAAAACAGATTGTTTCGACCTAACATTTAGCTAGATCTTTATAATTGAAGTAATGACGCAATTATTAGTTTATTTAAAACGATTTTAGCTAGCTTTAGCGTATGTTTTTGATATATATACATTTTTCATACTCTTTAGCTGGTTTTTGACAACTATATCATGTTAAACTTTGTATGCGGAAGTGGCTGAAAGTAGAAACATTTGGGTAAAACAATGAATTACTTGAAAGCTCAAAATTGTCTTAGAAAAAACCTGAAACAATCTGAGGTTGATTTTTTTTTAATCGTTAAATAAACCTAATATGTTCACGTGCTCTTTACATTGAAAGCATGTAAGTATTAATTTAACCAATACATGTTTTTCACTGTAGTTTGAGTTGATTTAGGGTTTTAAATACATGTTTTAGATTATAAAAGGGCAGCATCATACAATGATTGTCACTAGTTATGATATTTTGTGCGTGATTCTTTTGTTCTGATTATAATTGTTTTCCTTATTAATTTTCTAACCGCAAACAAACAAAACAAATTGAACTATTGTTCCATCTTCAAACAACAGTCCAACAACTATACTAAAATATGTGTAATTATTTGTACAGATTATTATTATTATTGTTATTTTATTTTTTTTGTTTCATTTTAAACTATATGACCAAGTGGAAAGTTAAACACTTGGTTTTAATTTAGATTATTCTAAATAACTATATGTCCAAATATGGCAATACCTACTATTCACACAAAATACAATATAATGTGCCACGTTTATAAACATGAATTTTAATACATTTTAAATGTTGAGCTGTTAGTAAAGCTTTAGAGTTTATAGTAAGATTTTAAGTGTCAAGTTGTCATAATGTTTTGGCTGATTAATATGCATTGAAAGTAACAAACACAGATCCTTGATTTATTCTTGACAGGAACAAGTAAAAATAACAATTGAAACTATTTTTGACAAATCATCATTAATTTATAAATTACATTTGTTATATTCATAAATTCTGCTGTGAAATTGACATTTTTATAGAAATAAAGGGTATCAGTGTGGTTCTAAGATGAAACTTTAACGTACTTTACAGTAAGAGTAAATAGGCCTGTCACTTATCGTTTGTGGAGTCATTTTTAAGGCTGATGTTGGCCAAACAGGACCGACTTGATATCGCAGATAACAGTGTGTATGTGCAACAAACAAAAGCGTGTCAGGAAGACACGCTTGCCTCTAATGGTTCAGAATTGTTTTCTTGTGAGTGTGAATTACCACCAGGAAATGTTTCCTGGCATAATCAGCGTTATCGTCCCTGCAGCCTGTGACCAGTTACCTCGCCCCTGACTCATCAGAGTTCAGCTGAATGCTGCCGCAGACAAATGACCCAAACAAAGAGCCAGTGATGAAGTGGCATCCCCATACCTCTCTACAATCCACCCTGATAAAGAGGCAGCAGCCCGGCTGCTCGCCGTCTGGGCAGTCAACAACGCTGCACAGAGCCGCCGCTGTTTCCATCAACTCGTCTGACACTTAGTTTCTGTTCGTAACATTCCAGTCAGACATACACACTTTATGGCTCAAGGGTGCTGAAAGACGCGTGACAAGATGGAAAATGGCAGGAATTTATGTCAACCATCATTTAAGTTATTATCTCATTGAGTTCATAAAACATAAAGCTTCCTTGATTTGTTTTAGAAGTTTCAGGTCAAACCTTCACATTAGACTTATAGTAGTTTCAAACTAAAGAAACCTAATTTCCTTTATTATTAATTCATTATAACTGGGATAAATTATCATTGGTTTACAAATCACTGCGATAAGAGCCAGTAATGGACTGGCAGCCTTTCTAGGGTGTATCCCACCTCTCATCCAAAGACCCTGCCTGATGTTATTCAAACCTTTTGGATAAGAACCAAAAACCAGGTACCCAGGACTCTGTTTGTACTGATTAAAATGCTTGGGATGCACCAATATAAAAATTTTAGCCAATATCTGTTATAATTATTGCTGTTGATGTTTCACAGAGACACAAATTATTTATAAATATACACACAAACACACTTGTGTCTCTGATTGATACCATAAATAAATGACCTCTGACATGACTCTACTTCAGTTATTCCTGGCTCAGCGTCATTGTCACTATCATGATCAAACCGATACCTCTCGACCAACCATTTCTCCACCCAAAACAGAAACACAAAGATAAAAAGTGGGAAATCAATATTGGCCGTTAATATTAGCCCAGTTTTACTTACTGGACTGATACGATATTCTAAAAGATGACCAATATTGACCGATACCGATGTCGATGCTGATATATTCTGCATCCATTCAATAAATAAAGGAACCAGGCCACTGTGGTCCTGCATGGAAAAGGAGGTAAAGGAAATGATAGGTGCTATGGCAGTGATAAGATTAAGAATTGTCCAAGCAGAGACAATAAGGGTCATCCCAGCAGGCAAACATGAAAGTTTGGGATTTACACCTCAGCATTACGAGACAGCAGCACAGACCACTGAGCTACCGCTCTGAGATATTTATAATGTCCACTGCTTCTTGCACTATTGCTGTGTTTCCATTAATGTTTTTTATGCACATTTTGAAGTGTCGCATTAGAAAAGGTGGTTGGAAACAGCAAAATTCGTAAAAAAGTTTTTATGCTCGCTCGAGGTGGTTTTTAGATTTTTCCAAAAAAGAGTTAATGTGCAAAAGGAGAGATGAAAACACATTTTTTGGATAAGTTCTGATGTAGTGAACATTTACCTCGACCAGCTGTTCCTTTACTTCCAGCTTATTACAGCCATGTGTAACGTCAACGTCTGGAGTAATCACACTTATTGGAGCCTGGTTGATTCACTACAAGCCAGTTGATGGAAACACGTCTGATACGCAGTTCTTTTTTTTTGCAGCGTTTTAAAAGTTCGCTCAAAATGCGCATTAAAATTGGATGGAAACACGGTTAATAACTGCTGGAAATAGGCACAAGCTCCCACAGACCTGAAAAGGAAAAATTGAGTAAAAAAAAGGATGGATATTTTTAGAAAGGAAATTGCATTAACGTCACTCTCCTAACCCAAGTGATTGTTGTGAAGTCACACTCTTCTGACTTCCAGCTTGTAATTAACTGCCTCTTCCTCAGATGCAGACTATAAAGTGTGTGGTGGTGGGTGACGGCGCTGTGGGGAAGACCTGCCTGCTCATCTCCTACACGACCAACAAGTTTCCCTCAGAATATGTCCCCACTGTGAGTAACTCTGGTACCAACAACAGAAACCTGGTTACTGAGAGGATATCAGAACTGACATGATGCTATAGTTTGCAAATGTGCAGCATCAGGATTTTCCATTTACTGTTTCTTTTTTTAAACGCGCTGCACTCAGCTCGTTCTGGTCTCACAGGAAGTGACAATTGTTTACAGTGATAAAACTAAGTAAACCAAGAACACATGATGGATATAAACTGAGAGAGAAAACATCACATCTGTTAATTAATCATGAATAGTTTGTGCACTTTTTTCACCTTAAAATCTTCACACTACTTCTATTTGTGGTTCCAGAGACTCAACTTCTTTATTCATCCCTCTGCAGATACATGTCGGTTATAATTAAAAATAATAGAGGTGTCATTTTTGACACGCTGTTTTGTGTATGAAAAACATTACATGGAAAAAAAGCTTTGTTACAATTAAGACCAGAGAATAATGCTGCAGATGATTTCTGTCTTGCAAATAGGTAAGTTAATACAAACCAGCTGCACAAAAAAAGCTCTTAAATATGAACTAATATTTGGATACAAACTAAAGCTTCTTGAGAAGCATATGTGTTATTTTGAGTTTAAACTTGCATGAAAGTATAAACGATTCTTTTTCTGGGATATTATCAGGAAATGTAGACAGAAGGTTAAAACTGAAACTCTAAACATAACCTGTACTGAAGCAGGTTATGAGTGATGCGTCTGTTACCGTGGCGACGATGGAGCCAGCTTCAGGTCACTTTAGTAAAACAGAAAACTCTCTCTTTAAGCGGAGCAGAGCCAAATGCTTGTTAATCTCATGTCTGAGATCAGAAACTCAGAAAGGTTCTTGTTGAGCTGGTTAGTCCAGCTGGGAGTATTTGATTGACAGTTTTTATGTCCCGGTGGCTGCAGACAGACGTGTTTTCTGTTGGTGCCTCTCAGCACAGTTTGATCAGAAGATTGCAGAAGCAGCAACATTAACTTCTTCTCGACTGTATCTGATGGCCATCTTTATTTTCCTTCTTATAACTTCTTTCACACAAAGTTACGCCTCTAATTTAGAAATATCTGCTCATCTCGTTTTAAAAACGGTTTAATATCTCATAATAATTATTTTGGTCTCTCAGCAGCAGTTATGGCTTTTTAATGACCTATTTTCCTGTTGGTTTTATCACAGGCACAACATCCTCTTCCTGTCTGCAATAATCTAATGTTGGCAACAAACTCTGCACTACTGTAAAGCTTTATCTTATCCTGGTTTAATATGAATATAGTCACTTTCTCACTTGGATAATAGAACTTGTGTTTCTGCCTTTCGAGAACACGCACCACAGCTGCAGCTTAGTCAACATTTTCAGAGTAAATGCATGAAAACCTCCTGTTTCCTCTTGGATTATTGTGTTGTTTCCTGTTAGTCAGCAGATCAACACCACAATAAGAAAACAGAGGAAGTTTTTTCTCTGAAATGTTTGGATTTTACAGAAATTGGCAGACTTTTAGAATTAACCGATTTATCTCTTATTTAATTCAGGCTGTTTTGCATAAAACAATCTAGATATTGTATAAAAAGAAAAATACGGCACTTTTTTCTCGGCTTCTCTGAGCTCTAATCTTTATCTATCTTCTGTTCTGTTTGGCTATACTTTGTGAAATAACCTTATTTTAATTGTTTAGTGGGATAGTAAAATAAAAAGTTACAGAGAAAAACACAAATAGTCACATTAAAGCCATTGACGAGTTTGTTTTTGAGGTTCGTGTTTAGTGAAGTATTTGTGTTTTTCTCTGCTTCTGATGTTGTAAACTGGAACAGCTTGGTCTGATTTTAAAACTGTTCAGTCAGCTGCTTCTTTTGAGGAAGTAAACGTGTCTTTAAGTAAAATCAAAACTACCAAATCAGACCAGCAAGAACTGCTTCAAAGGCATTTTTTACCCCACAAAGTTAGTGTAGCATTCACCCAACTTAACAAACATCATTAATCAATAATTTAGGAACAAACTAAGAGGAGTAACAGAGTGTGGAAGTTTTATTTATTAAAATGCTTCTTAGTTTCTGCTTCAGGTAATTAAACTATTTAAGTCAAAACATCCAGATTTTAAGTCGTGAGCTTAATAATAGTTCATACAAAACATTAAAAAAGACACGTTTTATTCAGAAAACTTAAAAATGAAATCTGTTGAAATGACATAAATTTAAATGTGATGCATTTAAGCCAGGATCCTAACATAAAGATGTAAAGTGAAAGTTGTTATTGTTTTCTGTTGTTTCCTCTCCTAAATGCTCGTCATCCTGTTTATGTGGAACCTGTCTGAGCAATCAGAGCTTCATTAAAGCAAACAAGCGTCTGCAGGTAACAACCGATCCCAGCATGTGGGGTGTTGTTGTGTCACTCTGTATTCATGCTGCACAGCGACGCCCTGCTTCAGCTTCCCTCCTCCTCCACAGAGCTGAAGTAGCTGGCAGGTTGAGGCAGCAGATCGGTGGAATTTATTACCTTCACATTCAGTTTATCTTGTTTTCCTCCAGAGGTTGGCAGATTTAAACCACTTTAAATTGGTTTAACCTTACAACAAAGCTGCAGTGAGGTTTTTATGATGTCGAGGCGACGCCATCGTCAACAAAACGTTTGAAAGCTCTCCTACAGTCATGAATGCACCTCCTGATTTCAGACCTTTAAAACCTCCCACATCTCAGATTTCAGTAGATTCAAGTAGCTTCACTGTTGCAGCCATTAGACAACGTTTCCTACACTTTATGAAACAATTAGTCATGTAATCAGAGCAACAATAAGTGGGAGGGGCCTGGAGCTGGAAAAACCCCACAAAGCTATTCTAACATTCAGAAAGGTCTTCCACTGGCAGATTGTTTTGAAAGTCAGCCAATCCACAACTAAAAACAGAAATTAGTAAAACTGTTCAAATTAGTAACATTTTAGCTTAAAGCTGGAATCAGTAAAACCTAAAGAACAGTTTACTGGTAATTAATCTGGAATTATCAATCAAATACATTTAATTTCTGAAAAGGTTTATTTTACAACTGCAGAGAAAAACTGAGCTGAACAGAAGGAAAGACTCTGAGAAACCTCTAAAGTTATTATTAAGTTTTATTTTTTATGTTTTCAAATCTTAGATCATTTTGCTGTTTTTTTTCCATTTGAACATTACTTTAAAATAAAATTTCTAGGGATGCACCAATATAAAAATTTCAGCCGATATCGATATCCGATATAATTATTACTGTTACGGCCGATAACCGACATTTACGGATATTACACAAACACACATATTATATTATACATACACGCACAAACACACACTTGGGGTTTTTTTTGATAATGTAAATAAACAACCAGACCTCTGACATGACTCTACTGCAGTTATTCCTGGCTACAAGCTTTAATATCACTATCATGATCAAACAGATGCAGCTCAACCAAACATTTCACCTCCTAAAACAGACACATAAAGCTAAAAACTGGGAAATCAATATTGGATGTTATTATCTGCCCAGTTTTACATATCGGACCCATACTGATATTAATTCTTATATATCGTGCAGCACTAAACATTTCCATAATCCAGGGTTCATATGAGTAAGCATCTTATTTTATTTAAAAAAACACAATTTTTACTTCACTGTTCCTTGTTTTTTCCTAATGTTCACCCCCGTCTCCCCCAGGTGTTTGACAACTATGCAGTGACGGTGATGATCGGGGGGGAGCCGTACACCCTTGGACTCTTCGACACTGCAGGTGAAAATAAGTCTACATGTGGTTATTTCATTTGTCTTGGATTATTTGCACATAAGGACTTTTTAAATATGATTGGAATAGTACAGGAAGAATTTGTATTTTATATATGTTTTTTAAAATGATCTGAAAGTTAAGTGCAATAGTTAAAAGAACAGATACATTTTGGATGTTTTTGTCCCCCCCTGCAGGTCAGGAGGACTACGACAGACTGAGACCCCTCAGCTACCCTCAGACCGACGTCTTCCTCGTCTGTTTCTCTGTTGTATCGCCTTCCTCCTTTGAAAACGTCAGGGAGAAGGTTTGCCAATAAATCAGTCTGGATTAAAATGAGTTCTGCAGTGGGACACCTAAAACCTAACCAAGCCAAACCTTTTCACAGTGGGTGCCAGAGATTTCCCACCACTGCCCCAGGACGCCCTTCCTGCTGGTGGGGACGCAGATGGACCTGCGAGACGACACCAACACCTTGGACAAACTAGCCAAGAACAAACAGCGACCTCTGAGCTCTGAGAGCGGAGACAAGCTGGCCCGTGAGCTCAGAGCTGTTAAATATGTAGAGTGCTCGGCGCTGACGCAGGTACACTAAATAAATTCATGCTTGTTGGATTGAAAAATCCGTTCCAGGTATCTTTATTTCAGGTTTTGTTATTTTATTAGTTTAAGTTTAGCCCTGATGATTGGCAGCACCTGGTGGTACCAGAAGCTCAAAACAAGTAGCAACAGTGGCAAATCTTTCATGTGTGCAACCCACACACTCAGCTCTACTGCTCATCCCACAAATGCATGTTCCTTACAAATGTGGCACCATTTAAAAAGGCAATAAACATTAGATTTATTGCCAAGAAGCCTTGTTACAATCTACCAAACACTAATTTCATTACTTTTTGTAGTAAGTTTATATTATTTAAGCTCTAATTTCAGTTAGTTTACTGATGACATAAAATCTATTATTATTTATGATTTTTTCTTGTTTTAAAGTCATTTTCCAACCTTAAATATGTTTTAGAAGTATTTAAAGTAGCTTCAGTGCTGAGTGTCGGTCAGCATCATCTGATCCGAGGTCCTGCGTCTCTTTCCGTCTCGTTCTCAGAGAGGACTGAAGAACGTGTTTGACGAGGCCATCCTGGCAGCCCTGGAGCCTCCAGACATCAAGCCCAAGAAGCGCTGCTTCCTCCTATAGAGACGCCCGAGGAAGAGGAGGTGGACGAGGAAGAGATCATCCTGTCGGGGAACAGAGGGGAGGGTGGGTGACGTAGACACGTGTTCAAACAGTGGCTTCAGCCGTAGTGAGCTAACCTGGAACACATTTAACTTCCTGTTGTTTAACATGACTAACACACATGAACTACACTCCTCACTAACACAAACATGGCTTCAGCACGGGACGGAGCAGGTCCTACAATAAAGACTTGAACCTCAAGATTTCTTCAAGATGCAATAAATGGAGTCATGTTAACAACTAAACTGCAAACAGACTCCATCTTTGTGAATATTTAGGCTCTGATGCTGTTAGAAGAGGCAAAAACTACATTTGGAGATAAACTATGAGGTAAATGTTTGAAACACTTTTACTAACTTTCCTTTATGCACAACGGTTGTATCAACCTCTGGAGCTCATCAGCTGCATCTCAATCATACATCTAATGAGGGTTTGGAGGGACAACATCACTTAAACTGTTTTCAGGTCAAATCAATCCTTGTGATTTAATGATCTAATTTAGGAACTAAATTTTCAGACATTATTTCATCATAAATCTTTATTCTGCTTTCATTCACATGAAAACAAAACGTCACGAATCAAAACAGGATTCCAGCTTTAAAGACAACTTTTTGTCCAAATGTTTTCATACATTTAAAGCTGAAACTTTGATTTCCTCTGGAAACTCTGTCTGGTGACAGATGCAGTTTTTAGGAGGAAACGTGACAAAGTAATATTTTCTTCATGTTTTTTTTTGTTTTGTACAGAAAAAACAATCCTGATCATTGATGTAAACTTTTCCAGATCATATTTGAAATTCTCTGGCATCATTTCAAGGATCATCTTTGACTTAAAACATCTAAATAGCCTTAATTTCCCTCCATTACCTCAGCTGATAGGACTCTTAAATTCAAAAAATGGTAGATACTGCCCTGAAAATGCCTTAAGACTGTTTTGGAATAAATGCATTTTTTTATTATTAGTTTTATGAGTTTATTTTTTATTCATTCATTTAATCTATATACAGTAAAAACAGTCAAATTAAATGAAAGGAAGCAGAAATAAGAAGAAAAAATCTTATATCTGCACCTTTTTTTCCCCTAAATGAAAATGAAACGATAAGAATATACAAACCAAAACCAAGTTGTTCCTAAGGAGCAGCTCATATCAACACTATGCCTTATTGTATTTAAGTGAAATGGATTTAACAATCATTTAATCCTTAAAGAGATTTTTATTTCCATGTTTCTTTAGACAGACGTTGGATAAATCAAAGTTAGAAAACAAACCTCAGAGGATTAAAACTTTTAAAGACTTTGTTTTGTTGTTGTTAGAATCTCTTGCCTTAAACAAAAAGAAGACTGAAAGATTGACATTTTGTGCCTTTTTGACAAACGTGCACCAGAGGACCTGCCTTTCCTGACCTCTGACCTTTGACCTTTGACCTGACTTTGTTCTTTGAAATGATTTGAGATCAAACTTTCCTCCAACAATCTGTTCCTGTTGTTTATTCTGATGATGTCTGGATGATTCAGAGTATTATTTAGATTTTTAGAGATTTTTTGCTCTTTGTTTCTTGGGGAACAATCTTCTTGCAGGTTTTTGTTTTTTTGTACTGTTTTTGCCAACAGATAAGTCTGTCTGGGTTGGTTTGATAAAACTAAGAGACCTTTTATGATAAGCTTTCAAACAGACTAAAGAATTTATTTAAAGTGAGATTTACAAATGTAGAAACGTGTACTCTCTACTGAGATTTGAATGTTTGAAGGGGTGGGGTGTTTGGAAATAAATTACTACTTGAATGTTGTTTGATGCTGACTTGATTCTATTTTACAATTTATTTTTATTGTGCAGCCGGTAGAAAATGTTTAAAATTTATAGGCCAACAATGTTTTTTCATAATTCTAGTAGATGTTTAGTCAAAAAGATAAAACAAAAATATTGAACAAAAACTAAACTGGTTTGGTAGTTCTTAAATCAATTAAATTAAATTAAATTGTAATTTGTTTTAATATTTTTTGATTTATTTAAGAAAAAACTAAACCCGACATGTTTTAAATAAGTTACATGTTTTTCTAATTATTTAGGTTCTGCAAAATACATATAAATACATTAATTTTTAAGCATTTTGCTATGAAATAAAAATAAAGTTGCAGTTGTAAATAAAAACTCATTTTAAAGTATCACCTTTTATTTTTCTATATGTTCTTTTCCTGTTTGTTTTGTGTGCAGCCCTTTGACCAACAGTAGTTTTTAATGTACTCTGTAAATATAAATTATGTTTATTTTAATCATCCGTTCAGTGAATCCTTGTTTTTGGTGCATTACCCCACAGTGAGCAGTAGGAGGCGCTGTTTCCCTGGTTTTTAATGGTATCAGGTACATTATGGAAATGACCTGGACTCATGTTTGATTGGCAGTCTAAAATGGATTCTTCACACCGACAGTCTGGAGGTGCAGAGCTGCTTGTTTCTTTGTCTGAGTAACGGCAGAAAAAACAAATCAAATAAAACATGAATGATCAGAAAAATCCAAAACTAATGAACCGTTGAGCTGCATCACAACCTGCCATGGTCTCTCTTTACTCCCATCCTTCCTTTAGTCCTTTTATTCTTGTCTGTCTTGTATCTTTGACGTCTTCATCTCATTTCTTTTGTCTGAAGTCTTCGTCGAGTCAGCTTTCTTTTCTAATCATAGTTTCTGCTGTTAAACTCATTAACTCTTCTTTTATTGTTTATTCTCATAAAACACTTAGAGCTGGTCCAGACAAAATAAAAACAGTTCTGAAGCCATTTAATGTCATACATACGGTACCAGTGGACCTATGGCTTTTAAACGAGGACATAAAAACACTAAATATAGACTTTAAAAAAATCTCATTAAATATTCTGTTAACATGTTTTTAGATTGTTTCAAAAATAATGATCAAAACCGAATATTTGAAAGGTGTTTATCTCTAAAGACATTAAACATAGATTTAGAACTCATGATTGGAGCTCATAATGTTTAAGTAAAACTGATATATGTAATAATAATAAATAATAATTTGGATTAATTTAGTCACTATTTATTCAAATTTTCTGCAAAAGCCTGACTCCTAAAATCCTAAATGCAAACTCAATTGAGAAGGTGTTTGTGCAGGTTTTTTTTTTTTTTTTTTGTGGGACAAATGTTGAACAGTTCAAACAGTTGATTTAGAGAAAATGTAGATGATTTTTTTTTTCTTCTTGTTCTGCTTTCTGTGACTGAAATTTTACATTTTGGACTCTTAAGCATAAAAAACAGTAAAGTTTTCATTATTCTGTTTGAATAGTTTAAAATGTGTCTTGAACTAAACATTATGACACTAAAGTGCAGCTTTTCAGTGAGAAGATCACAGGATTGCTTCCTGCCCCGAGGCCTTGCTGTGTGGAGTTTGTTCCCTCTGTGCACACGTGTGTTTTCTCCAGATACTCTGGTTTCTCTGCACAGATTAAAAACTAGGAGTGACAGTGAATCTCCATGCTCTGTGATGACCTGTCCAGAATGAAGTATTGCTGTCAAAGTGAATCAGATATACAAACAAATACTTTCTGATAGTTTCATTAAAATCTATCCAGTGGTTCATGAGATATTTTGCTAACAGGTAAACTGGCTGCAACGGTTAATAGTTGTAGGCAAAGGTCTTCCACACTAAGCAGCACTCACTACTACTAAACCAAATTTTAGTCCTAAAATCTGTAAAAATAAACAAACTGTGAAAGTTTTAACTCAAACTTGTTTGTTTTTTACTTATAGTTATTGTTTGTAAATAAAGTCAACAAGTCTGTAACAATTGAATCACAAGTGGAAGTAAAGTTGAGATCAAACTGGTTTCAGATCAGTTTCAGTTTCTGGTGTACACACAGAGACCTTCTTGACTTCTTGTTGACAGTTTGACTCCTCTGTTGAATATTATTGGATGTCCACCTGACCTCATTATAAGTGCGTTGCCATGGGCGACCAACGTGGAAAAGAGGAAGGAGGGAGTGAGAGATCAGGAAGAGATGCATTATGGGAAAGAAACCTGACCTCTCCCATTTTTTTTTCTTAGAGGACACCCACGCACACACACACACAGGTCTGATTTGTATATCTGTGTGGGGACCGTGCATTGACTTCCATTCATTTGTTTTTATTTTATAACTTAACTCTGATCATTTCCCCTAAAATTAACCTCACAGGTCCCTGCCTGAACCTAAAACTAACCTAAACTCAATTCACACCTTGGTCCTAAACCTAACCCCCCACCCATAATTTGCATTTGGACCCGGGGGGACCGGGCAGTGGTCCCCACGATGCACGTTCGGTCCCCACGAGGCTGCTTTTTCTGGGAAACTGTCCACATGATGCAGGAACAACAAGGCCACATAGACTCACACACACACACACACACACACACACACACACACAGAGTTTGTCTAAACAAAGACGTACTCTCATCTGTATTCTAGAAGAAAAAGCACCAGGCCTTGTCACTGTGCTTGTGAAAGACATTTTGTTTGTGGTTGACTGTAAAGAGAAGAAAAACAAACAATAAACAAAGACACACATGTAGTGTACAAACAGTTGAAGAAAACACAGAGTTAGTTTTTTAAATCCTTATATAGAATAAAATATACTGCTCAGCTCAATCTAATGCATAATGAACAGAGGCTGTGCTCAGAGTTTGTGTCAGGGATGACTCTCAGCTACTGCCACACGTCTGTGAAACTCAGTTACAGCTGATTGTTTGGCTAAAGTCATAAAAACTGAGTTGACTCAGTTATTTTTAACTTTCCTCTCTTTATAGAGACGTGTTTTAGTCGTTTGATGATAGTTCGTCAGTCTTGTGTTGTTGTTTTGTCAAAGTGTAATTATATTTTGTGTTTATGTCAGGCTTTTTGTCTGTGTTTAGGTGGTATTTCCTCATTTTGTAAGTGATGTTGCATTTTTTTACTGTAAACTATTGCGTTTGTGTTATTTTAGCTTTTTGTGCCTTGTGTTTAGTCTTGTTCCAAGTTTGTATCTTTGTGGTTTTGTGTGTCTGCCTTTTATTGTTGCAGAAAACTCAAGCTTGTTTTTGTACTTTGAATTTAGCCCCACAAGCTAACGACTCTACATCGCCATTCGGCTGCTGTATCGACTCATTACCGGCTAACTAGCCCCACAGGCTGACGGCTCTACGCCCAGGCCTGCAGCTGTCTCATCCCACTGGCCGGCCGTTTACCATCGCTGTCAGCTGTCGTCTCGTTGGTGTTGTCGGATCTGGGAGCTGCTGCCACCAGGACTGAGTAGGTGAGCCATGCCGAAACGCGGGCAAGGGAGAATAGATTCAGCAGAAGACAACTCCAATAATATGGAGGACATAAAAAAATCACTAAACTTTATGAGTGCTGAACTTTCAAAGCTAGCATCACAGCAAGAACTCTTGATGGATCTAGTCGAAGAAGTGAAGCTGCTTAAAGTTGCAATAAGTGACAGAGATAAAAAGATTGCTCAACTAGAAAAAAAAGTAGATGACCTGGAACAATACATGAGAAGAGATGACTTAGTAATTTCTGGACTAGAAATTAAGCGCAGAACCTATGCTGGAGTTACTGCAAATGCAAACACCACAGAAGACTCTTCACAAGAAGAACTGAAAACTCTGGAGCAGCAAGTAGTGACTTTTTTACAAAGTAAAGACATTCACATTCAACATGAGGACATTTCCATCTGCCACACCTTACCAGCTAGATCAGAAAAATTCAAACCATCCATCGTTGTTAGGTTCATTGGTAGGAAAGCAAGAAATAATCTAATAATGCAAGCTAGAAAACTGAAGGGAACAAATGTATATATCAATGAACATTTAACAAAAAAGAATGGCAGCATCGCACGTGAGGCAAGGTTTTTGAAAAAACAAAAAAAGATAGTAGCTACGTGGACAAGAAATGGAAACATCTGGCTCAGAACAAAGGAAGGGTCACAGGCAAAAATGATTAAAGAAATGACGGATTTAGAAGTATTCAGATGAACTTAGAAGAGAACTAGCTACAATAGCAAATGACAGAAACAACTGGTACATAAGGAATTAACAAAATATAAGAATAAATGGACAAATAAAATACAATATGACAAATGAAGACTCTAA
>JARVJO010000155.1:18509109-18539089 GCA_031762555.1 Cynodonichthys magdalenae | reverse complement strand
GAGGGGGTTTTTGGGGGGGTATATGTATAATTTGGTGTGTGTGTTGGCGGGCTGCTGCAGAAAAAAAGGTGTGTGTTTCCATTTGTGTGGAGCTGAGGACCGGGTGGGGGAGGGGTGTGCGTGTCTGCACAGACGTGCAAGTTTATAATGTGTGCACGAGAGGCTCAGAGTGCATGCGTGTGTTTTGGAGAAGGTGAGACAAAATGGTGGCTTGTGTGTGTGTGTGAGTGTGTGTGTGCTCATGCAGGCCATAAAGGTGGCCTGTTGAGTTAACATTAGTTTAAAAAAACCTTTTCGGTCACCTCAAAGTTATTTTTAACTTTTACAAATGAGATTTTTTAGAAGTTGATCGTCTTATTTAGTCTTTTTTACATCTCATTTTTTATTCAGATCACATCCTGACGTCAGCTGTTGCCTTGTTAAAAAAGGAGCCACATCCTTTTAGGAGATATAAGGTGTAAAAATAATAAAATATTTTTTTTTTAAATCTATTTATTTAGCACAAAAGGAAGTCATTAAGAACAAAGCGAAGGGCTGAACGCCTGTTGAGGAAGTGAGTTTTGAGGTTTGTCTTGTTGCACAGCTCAGATGGGAGAGTTTCCAAGGATGAAGCAAAGACCAGGAAGCAGACCTGAGACTGTGGATCAAAGTCTTCTGGACTTTGTGTCTGGATGAAGGAGATCTGACAGATACTGAGGGTTGAAGGAACACGTAGGTGAGCAGGATCTGGTTCTACAAGCTTTGACAGGCAGCCAGGGACGTTATATGAGAGTGGAAGTGATATGTTGGCCGAGCAGCAGAGTCCTGGACCTACTGGAGCCTGTCCAGAGCTTTGTTGGAAACCCAGAACTGGACCCTGTTGCAGTGATTCAGCCCGGTTGTACCAAAGACATGAAGGAATGGACTGGAGATGTTTGGAGACTTCAGCAGGAACAAACGGTGACAGATTTGATGCGAGGCTCAAATAAAATGGACTCCAGACCAAGACTTGTTTTCATTAACAACATAAAACCTGAACACAAGAAGCAAAAACTACTTTAATTTAGTACTTGACACTCTGCTGCTCGTAATCTGGATCAAGTCTTTTAGTACAATGAACTTAAACCTCTCAATCTGGGTCAGGATTTGAGGCACAAATCCACCTTCTAAAACTGGAGTGAGAGTGGGAAACAGTCTGTGGGGCAAAAACAACTTTTTATAAAACACCTTTAAATGTTAGAAGTTTGGTACAAACCAGGTATAAACTGTATTTATTAGGTTTTTGGGCCTACAGAAACGTCTTCCATGAAAACAGAAAACAATATAAACCCTCTTATCATCTTTGGAACAGTTAGAGCTAATGGGAGTTTTATGTTCTACTTCGGGAGGGAGGGATGGATGAGTGGATGGATGGATGGATGGATGGAATGATGGGTGGGTGGATGGATGGATGGGTGGGTGGATGGATGGATGGATTGATGGATGGAATGATGGGTGGGTGGATGGATGGATGGGTGGGTGGATGGATGGATGGATGGGTGGGTGGATGGATGGAGGGATGGATGGATGGATGGGTGGGTGGATGGATGGATGGATGGATGGAGGGAGGGAGGGAGGGAGGGAAGGAGGGATGGATGGATGGATGGATGGATGGATGGATGGAATGATGCTCCCTTTGGTCAAAATGGCCCACGAGGGCTCAATATTCAAACTGAGGCCTCATTAATAGAGGAAAAGCAGTTTGTATGTTACTTGGTGGAACTGAATAAATACATCATCAAAATCAAATTATAATTATTATTGATAATGATCATTTAAAAAAAATCCTCATTGTGCATCAGTTTTATTAATTTGAGTAAAGACTACAGTAAGATTTTATAATTGCTTATACAGGTTTTAACCAATTAAACCATAATTAGGATCAAAATTGGCGTCAGTTTATAAATGAGTCTGTATTGTGGGAGCTGGAGGCATAACGTGACAAAGACATGGTAATAGGTCAGCGACAAGATTACATGTTTCAGAAAATGACAAGTGTGAGTCACTTTATTCCTGTGTCCTTTCAATTCCAAACAGCAGCCAGCTTTTTGTTTTTCTTTAATCTGCGATGAGCTGGAATTCAGTGTGTGTGTGTGTGTGTGTGCGTGTGTGTGTGTGTGTGGCGGGGGGGGTGAGAGGAACCCCAGCTTGACTAAATGTGGTGAGAACGTCAGAGATAGAAAACCTGAGTATTTTCAGCCTCTTTGAGTAACTGCAGATTGGGGAGACATACTGTACTGAGGAACCTATGAGACAGGAAGTGAGGTGGTGGTGGTGGGGGGTGGGTGGGGGGCTGAGTGAGCGGAGAGGCAGAGAGGAATTAGTGATTATTATGGAGTGGCGGGCCAAAGCAGTGAAGAAAAAAGGAGGAGGAGAAGGAGGAAGTGGTGATGGGGGTGGGGGGCAGGCAAACGCATATTATGGGATGTCTGTGTTGTCAGGTGGGGGGAGGGGGCATTTTGGTCAGGCTTAGGTCTGTTATTGTGTGTGTGGTGTCTACCCCCCCACACACACACCCTCCGCGTGTGTAGACATCACAGCCTGACGTGCACAGACTGTGTACGTTGGAGAAATAATAACTATCTGCAGATACAGAGAGGTAGGGCTGGGAGAGGAGGCGGCACAAAGACTGACAGGCAGCAAGAAATACGGAAATAAAATTTAAAAATCAACTTTAACTGTGAACAACCTGAAGTCAAACATATCGCCCCTATAATTGATATATTTATTCATTATGGAAATCAATGAGACTGTACTCACTAATCTACAAGCAGGGATTCTCCTCATTTAAGTCCCAGCTTCAGGTGATGTTCTGACTCCCTAATCCCTGGTCCAGGGGTCCTCGGCTCTGTGTCTTGGGGCTCTGCTAAGCTTGACAAAGTGAACAGAAGGTGAAGAAATGATTTGAATCGAGTGTGTTTGGAAAAAGATCAATCTCAAACATGCAGAACAGGTCAAGGATTTTTTCAACAACTTTCAATATTGTGTTGATGTCGTCTGTGAAACTGTATAAAGTGGACATAAATGGAGCAAAGACAATCATCACTTTAGTCCTGCTTACAGGTAAATAGCTCAAACAGTCAAGATAAAACATAAATACTCATGACTTGACTGTCATCCATTTTACCTATAAACAAGACTGGTGGGGCGGGGGGGACACAACTGAGTGATGACGGATGAAAAAGTCACCTTGCATACAAGTCTTTGTGTTGTCTGGTCAACACAAACAAACCAGTCCTGTCTTTATTGTATTTTGTCAGATTCTGGCTGCTGATGTGTTCTGTGATCCTGCAGACATGTTGGGACATCAATTCTGTTTGTATTTATTTGGTGCAGCTTCAATGAGGGGACTGCATGGGGCAGGGAGGTGGTGCAGAGAAACAGGGGGGGGCAGTCAAGATATATTATGGCATGCATTTTTACCTACATGGTAATCTGACCCTGCCTGTAACACTCCTCCCTCCATCATCACCACCCCTTTGCTTATTTCCATGGCAACTAGTAGCACAAGAGCACTATTATGGTCTGTAGTCTCCCCCTCCACCCCCTCAGTTTTTTCTTCCTTTTTGGCTCAGAAATGATATTATTATCATTATGAGATATGCATTTCTGCAGGCGTGGTGATGTGGGAGGGGCATTAAGACCTGTGCACGAGGTTTCCATGACAACTGTCCCCGGTATTCTTCTGATTGGTGATTATGGGATGTTACCCCCCCAACCCCCACATCTCTCCAAATTCACACATGAACACTGTGTCCATAGTTAAGAACAAGGAGACGTGTGGGGGAGGAGGGAAGATGATAACCAGGAGAGGAGAAAAAAAAACAAGCAGAACTGGAAAGAAATGAAAACCAGAGAAATTGTTTTTTCAGGTCATTTGCTATTTTGAGGAAATGAGTGTGGGGGGGACAAAGAAAGAGTCCGAATGAAGAAGGTGTGCTGAGTCAGAGAAGGTTGTAGCCGAACAGAGAGGAGGGTGGGAGGCCTCCAACAAAACCCAGGAAGGCAGCCTGGACAGGGTTAAACCAGAGAGTTAGTTAGGGCACTCTAACAATATGAAGGCAGCCTGGAGAGGGTTAAACCAGAGAGTTAGTTAGGGCACTCTAACAATATGAAGGCAGCCTGGACAGGGTTAAACCAGAGAGTTAGTTAGGGCACTCTAACAATATGAAGGCAGCCTGGAGTGGGTTAAACCAGAGAGTTAGTTAGGGCACTCTAACAATATGAAGGCAGCCTGGAGAGGGTTAAACCAGAGAGTTAGTTAGGGCACTCTAACAATATGAAGGCAGCCTGGACAGGGTTAAACCAGAGAGTTAGGGCACTCTAACAATATGCTGACATGAATTATTCGTAAGGCGTAGATCCTCTAGAGATCAAAACAGACCGATAATGTTACTAATGTTTAGGAAAACGGTGCACTGACATTTGTCTGCATTGTGTCATTAAGATAAATCTGCAGCTTCAGTCTTCTGTGCATTTGTTAATACAGCATGCTTAACAAAGGAAATTACCTCTAGCTATCTGGGTTTAATAAGTGTACAGCTCACAACAGGACAGAAACATTAATGTATATGTATGCTTTAGGTCTAGGTTCATGATGTGGGAGGGCTGACTAAGATCAAGCTTTGGTTGAACCTTGTTTCCTTAATTCTTTCCCTATTCCTCAAAGTCTCTCTGGGTTGTGGGAAAGATATTCCACTACAAACTAGGACCCCCTGAGGAAGCTCTTATTGTACACCAGTCACTCAACATCAACAGCTTGCATAACTAGTTCTGGTAACAGACTTTGACATATTTGTGACTTTTTAAAGCTTATATCTATTGAAAACTATCTGAAATACAAGTTAGCCCTTCCTCTTTGCCCTCCCCTTACATCACACAACGAATTGGGACACCCCTACTCACTCGTGTGACTTTGTAAACTTAAAACAGTATTTATTTTTTGTTACAGTTATCAGCAATTATTTGTATGTTAATTGAATTTTTGTACATCTATCTAACTCATGGAGCTCGTTTTGATCCTAAACATAAACTAATCTTCGTTTCCATAGTATCAATACTTAGATCGATGTGCCCACCCCTAGTGACAAACACTGTCAATCTGTTTGGCTACACATACAATGATGTATTATAGCTGGTAAAATAAGTGTTTTTGTTTTGTTTATTTTTAAGGCAACTTATGTATCGTCTACAAAGCATCAGTCTAGCAATACCAAAATGTACCTAATTCTGATTTCCCCTGAGGTCCAAAATAAACTCCCAATTAGCAGACATGTCAGCAGCTGATTTCACGTGTTAAAAGATCATTCTGAAGCTCCTCTTCCAGGCTAAGCAGAAGCAGTTTTGTGTTTTACCTCACAGTCTAAACATATTACAGGCAGTCAATGGTGGGAAAATAGCTGTCTAGGACCCAGACGTTTTTCCCACCATTGACTGCAATGCATTTCCTCCCAGCCTGTGGAGCAAGCCAGCATGTGTATGAGTGCAGACAGCTTAACTCAGCTGCTGGCTTGCACTTCTCGCTTCTCTCCTGTGAGTTTTGAGGGATACCTCCAGCTGCAGATTTAAAATGATTCCACAGCAGGTTTGACCCCTGCGACCTCTTACTGTCCTCCTCACTAGAGGGACTGCTGGGACTTTTTCAAAGCTCCTCTGTCAGGTTTCTTCTTGCTCTCAGTCTTCTGAAGGTTGCCCTCATGCTGAGTAATGTATGTTTGGGCTCATAAGGCCTTGTATTGGGGTTAAATGGGGGTCGCCCCACAGTCTGTGGACCTGGGGTGATTTAAAGGTGCTGCACCTCACCAGACGCACCGTCTGCAGGACAGAAGCTCACATACAGGAGAGCGTCTGCGCATACATGCAAACATGCACTGAAGTTGAGCAGTCATGTGGCACACACAGTTGCCATGTGAGCGCGTTTTCCTTTTCACCCCCCCCCCTCCTTGCTCCTATCTCTCTCTTTTTGGAGTTATGCTTATTGTGGGATGTCAGTGACTGCGCTCATTACTATTATGGGATGCCACACAGTGATGGGAGGGGTGAGCGTCTCCATGGCAACCATGGTTGCTAAGGGAGGGGTGGAGGTGTGTTGCGTAGGGGGGTGATGTGCATGGAGGAATGGGGAAGAGACTGTAGAAGAGGGAGGGGGTGAGTTGACTATTATGGTCTGTACGTTGCAAGGTAACTATGCAGAGTGGGGGAGGGGTGAGTGAAATGTGCGTGTATATGTATGAGTGTGTGTGCATGTAAGTGTGTGTGGGGAGAATATTATGGGATGCCTGCCCCCTGATCTCTTTGTGTGTGCGCGCGCGAGGAAGAGAAAGAGGAGAAGGCGTCGTGCGCACACGCTACCACACACAAAAAAACACAAATATATTTAAATTGGATGTACACCGTTAAGATAAAAAGGAGCTTACAGGAATTGAATCATTGACAAACTAAGCGTGGAGTTACTGGTTTTGGAAGATATTTGGAATCAAGTTGTGAGTATGTCAGTTTTGATTTTTAGGGGTGATTTTGTTGAAAGGATTGAGGATGGCTCAGCGAGTGTCATTTTATTAGTAGATGTCAAGCGACTCTATTCTGTCTATAATCTGAATGTGTCTGCCGGTTCAGCTCAGCTCTGTTAGCACGCATGCTAATGGGACTGAAAGTAGATGTCAGTAGAGATGGAGTGAGTGCAGTACATAAATTGTATAAACTTCACAATAGCCGGGTAAAGTTGGGGTTTTGTCCCATGTGCTGACTGATGATACCCCTCTGTATTTTACCGGGTGCTTTTTCGCTCCTAATAATTCACTTCCGCTTTCTTTTGTGTTCTTAATAAACCTGGCCGGTGTCCCCGCTACGATTTGGACGGACTTCAGACTGAACGCTGGATTATCTCAAAACAATAACTTTTATTTATAGTTAGCTAAACTGCTAGCTAACTAAAAAGAAAGTTGCCTGCTACCCGCTATGTCTGGAAGTGAAGATGACAGAGATGATTATGGAGCTGCCGACGACCGCCTAATGCACGGTAAGATGAGGCTCATTTGTTAGCTGAATCTGCTAATGTTCACGCTGCTCGTGTGTTAGCAGATGTTTTTGACGTTCACATCAATCATGTTAGCATAGCGCTAGCTCGTCGATGCGGCTAACTACAGACTAGCGCTCGCTAGCAACCCAGCTGTCAAACACCTTTTAAAGAAAACGAATAGATTTACCATAACCCCAGAGGTTGTTAGAGGCTGGTAGTTGTAGTGTTGTGCTGTCACGCCGACATACCGGTATGTTTCCCGGGGCCTAGCATTAGCCAGCTACCGGTATTTTTTTACGTGTCTATGACAAGATGGAGGCAGCCAGTTAGCTTGAAAGCCTGCGTATGACGTTCGGTAGCGTTCCCCTCCTCGTAGCCGGCGCCTTCGGTTTGACTGCGAGGAAAAAAATAAGGCATAAAATACAATATACACCATCCTAACTATTCCACGTACACTTTTTATACCTACTTGTCTGGGGTTATGTTATGCTCGAGGCTGCTTTGTTTACTGTTAGCTTATTTTTTTTAGCGAGCACGCGCAGCGTACACCGTGAACCCTTGAGAACAAATATTTGTTCAGAACAGATCTAAGTAATAAAATCGACCAAAACCTGTTCTTTATTTAGCAAATACACCACATTATCAATTAAAGCTTACCAGCTGTGTTTCCAGATGCAAAATACAATTAAATCAAACTTTTACAGATAGGAAAATTAGCATTTTTGGGACAACTGCACACCGTTGTTCTGAACAGTTCATGCTAATTTATGACCATAAGTACTATTTCACGACAAGAGGGGCTGCAGCTAAGCAACATGTCTTCATTATTGATTGGATTGTACACGATCAAACTTTATACTGGAGTCTTTTTGCTACTAAATGTATTACAAGCTCAGCTCTTAAGCTGCACAAATGTCAGAGCAAATCAAACTAAAAGCTGGTATTACCTGAACTTGTGACTTATATCTGAACTCAGTTTTTAGGTTTGCTGCTCCAGGTTGCATCTTATACACGTCCATTAAAATGATCCTGGTTTCTGTAAACTTCTTAAAAGTTGGTGTTGCTTTTTTTATGCAACAAAATAGCATTGCATTTTCAGGGTTTTATCTTTAAAATAGGGCCTAAACGGTTAGTTTTTAAACATTTTTTCTTGCAAGGTGTGTTTTAATAGCATCTACTATTTAAATTTTAAGTTGTAGCTAATTACAGTAACAGACTCTGAGTGTCAATGCAGTGGCTCATTCTGTACAGCGACCCTGATTTGTAAGGCCTGCAGGACTGCGGTGAATCATATTGACTAATCAACTGTAAATTAACGTTTTAACCACCAGAGCATTGATTTGAATCACCTTCCCTGGGGACTTCTTGTAAAAAAGGACACAAATTTAGATGGAGGGTTGGTCCTCCACTAGTTTACGTTCTCAGGATTTCTTTTATAAACATCTTCACATCTGTGTAGTGTGATTCATCCTCATTTTGTCAGAGGAGTTAGATCTACAGGCAAAATATGAATTTTATCCTGGAGTTTCAAAATAAAAGTATTAACCTTTTGCTGTCCACCGTTCTACATATTTAAAGCTGCCAGTATACTCTCCAAAAAATAACGGCTCTTGTTTACTTGTCGAATTGGTTGATCCAGTAAGCGAGTTGAGCCATGTCCAGATTTAACCAGCATGTGACTGGTGTCTTGTTTCCAGCAGGATCTGCAAGTATTCAGATATGAGTGTTATCTTCAGAGCTTGTTGTTAAGTAACAATCACACAGCCTGAATGTGCTGACACACAGCCAACTGGTGTGACTCCTAAACATGGAGCGTATCTCCTGCTTTGATTTGCAGATGAAGAGGAAGAGGAGATCTCGGAGAACGAGACTCCTAAGGTGAAGAAGAAGAAGAAAAAGGCCAAGAAGAGCAGAGAGAGCAAAGGCAGCAAGAGGCGGTCACGAAGGGAGGTAAATGAGAGAAGTGTCCTTGGTATTATCTTAAAAGCTATTAAATTAACAGTTCATTTTTGTCATTGTTCCAGTAAACTAAGATCCAGATTTACAAAGTTCTCAATTTGTCATCTCCCGTCTACTTCCTTTGCACCAGGAGCTACCCATCAGCTCACCTGAGCCCATGGACATGGGTGGAGTGGAAGATGTAGAAGACGTTGGCTCTGCCCAGCGCTCTGAGAGCGAGGGCAGCGACTACACTCCAGGACGCAAGAAGAAGAAGAAAGCCAGCAGCGGCAAGGACAAGAAAAGAAGCAGCGGTGTCGAGAGAAGCTCCTCCAAAAGGAAAGAACCGGAGCCGGAGGAAGACGATGATGACGATGACGACGATTCTTCGGTAAGTCCGTTACACAAAGTGTGGAGAAGATTTTTATTTTCCAGATTAACCTGAAAAGTTTTGGTTTGAAAAAGTTTTGAACGTCTTTTGCATCCTGATTAGACCGAAGTAATCAGCCAATAAAAGACAGCATTTCTTGTTGATATTTTGACTTTTTGTTTTGTTTTTGTCGTCCTTTTTTGACATTAAGTAAAATTATGATGGATCAGAACTTAAGCAACTGATTTCAAATAGTGTTTGATACATTTTTACTGACTCCTGAGTAATTTCATGGAATCAGACATTTTTTGTGACCAGCAATTAGAAATAATTAAATAAATCAAGATGCATTGTTGGAAAACATGCACTTGTAATTCCTAATTTAAATGAGTTCAAACATCTGAGTTGTCTGTTACTAAAACAAAGCTCTTCTGTTGGGAAAACATATTTTCTCAGTCTTTTCTGTGCTCCAAGAGGAGGACCTCTTGACTGCGTACCTGTAATGGAGTCTTGTGGTTTGACAAACACACGTGATCCGAGTGATGCTTGAACAAAAGAACCGTGTCTGGTGGATTCAGAGTCCAGCGGCCAATAGGGGGCCTCACTAATGATAGTTATGCAAGGGGGTGGTACGGGGTGTGCAAGTGTGTGCGTATGTTGAAGACGGGTGTGTAAGATTTCCTTATAATGTGCTGTTTCCATGGCAATCCTAGTGCAGCACCACACTGCGCACTTGACCCTTTTTTCTTTTCAGTTAGATAAATGCATTTTAATTCAATAGCAGATTTATTGTGGCTTCTGTCTGCAGCCTGATGGTAAAACAAAAGGTTGCAAAACAGCCTTGATTAAAGAAAGGCGGCTTGTTTTTCTTATTTGTTTGTGAGTTTGGATTGTTTTTTATCTGCTTCTAGGACAGCCTGACATGAACTTCACTCTTCACTGTCCAAAGATCTTTAAACTTTAATGAGCTCCACTTAAAAGAAACATATTTATCTATAATAAAACAGCAGTTTAGACTCAATCAAAGCAGTTGTTTCAGAGTGATTCTGATGGTTGGAAAGTTTTGCTTCTTAATTGACATTTCTTTAAATCAATCCTTTTTGAATTATTTATTTTGCACCATTGTTACAAATCATGTTTTTCTTCATTGTTCGTTGCACGAAACAGTTTGTAGACATGAGTATTTGCTTTGACTTTAACTATGTTCTAGTTAGAAATAAACCAAAATATTAGTCTGTCAGTGCAGCGATTTATATTTAGTTACCAAGTAAGAAAATGACAGATTCAGCAGCACTGTTGTGCTTTTCTGTGCATTATTTTTAAATGTACAAGTTCATCTATGCCATGTAGAAAGAGAAGTCTTTTTATTGTTCATTGGCTGCTCTGGTTTCTAAACATCAGCCATAGAAAAACTCAGATCAGTTGACCTCTAGTTCTATGAATTACTTAATGAGACTAATTGCTGTCATGTGATTAACTAATAATAAGTAATAAAAACAGGGACAAAGGTTTCAAACAGTACCAGATAGTTATGAAATCATGAAAGTGCATTTTTCATCATAATAATAATAATGTCTTCAACTCAAATGTAATTATTTGAGAGAAATCAAATTTATAATTACGTGATTATGAAAATCTGCAAAATAATAACAAAATCCTAATCTACCAACTGTTCTTGTTAACTAATAAATTAACTGTACAGGCAGTGATGTAGAAAATGATTCATACATCCAGAAGCAATTTATTGTAATTGCCTTAAAAACATGCTGGTCAATGTCAATTACTAAAGCATTTGCTCGCTGGGTTCTAATTTTAGAGGCTCTTCACCACCACTTGAAGCTCTCAGCCATGCAAATGTGCTCTGATGAAGCAAACCCAGTTATCGCAGAAGGGCCTGTTATTCCACATGGAAAGCAGGCATCTGTGGCGTAACGTATTCTGTTTCTTGTGAGGTGAAATAATGCCTCGGACCTCTCAGGAAGAGGCCTTTTTATGTAAGAGTTTGGCCTTTGTGATGCTCAGAGACTGAGCAGAGCTCGTTTTTTAAGCCCAAATGGAACTCAGCAGACTGACAGGAAGTCACAGCTGCTCCCGTGTGTTGGTCACTCAGGATGTGTGCGATCACTCTGTATCAACAGCTTCTTCTGTAAAACATTCAGCACATTTGGATTCCATGTTTTTTCTGCTTTGCACTGGGTTCTGATTATTGGATCAGGTTCATCAGATTAGTTTCACTTTGGAGTGAAAAGGCAGGTAGAAGTCATTAATCTTCAAGTCAGAATGTTTTATTCTGGGATGTTTTGTCACAAAAGTTCACAACAAAAGAGGAAAAAGAGGCAGGATTTTATGTTTCTGGCCTTCATCAAAGACAAAAAGGCAGATTTTCCCAGTGTTTGTGTTCATTTGTCTGTTCATTAGTAAAAGATTTGATGAGTCACTGGACAGATTTTAATGAAAGTTTTAGAAACTAACCAGTGGCTGAACATCAACAACTAATTAGCTTTTGGAAAACATAAAACTGTCTGGGTAAATTTTACAAATATGACTTTATTTGTGTTTTAATCTAGCAGCTGTCAGCATTCAGCTCTTAATTCTTTTTGTATCTTCTGAACTTTTGTGTGTGTGTTTCGATTATACACCTCTGAACAGCTTTAATTCTCAGTTTTGTTGCTTTTTAAAGGAGCCAAAGTCATCGTCTCAGCTGCTGGACGACTGGGGCATGGAGGACATCGACCACATCTTCACCGAGGAGGACTACCGCTCTCTGACCAACTACAAGGCTTTCAGCCAGTTTGTCAGGTACGTTTCCTGCTGAAATGAAGGAGAAATCTCAATGTGAATGATTCAGTTTCATTAAGGGTTATTTTCATGCACAGGCCGCTCATCGCAGCCAAGAACCCCAAGATTGCTGTGTCAAAGATGATGATGGTCCTTGGAGCAAAGTGGCGTGAGTTCAGCACCAACAACCCTCTGAGAGGTGCAGCTGCCGCAAACGCTGCGCTGGCAACCGCCAACGTACCAGCTGCCGTCGACAGCATGGTGGCCGAGGTGGCCCCTGCGGCAGCACCGCCACCACCACCAGCACCCGTGGAGCCTGCGCCGGCCCCTGCGCCGCCTATCCGCAAGGCCAAAACCAAGGAAGGCAAAGGTGCTGTGGCTAAAGGAGTCAGATAGATGGAATCTACGCTTTCCTTCTTGACTCTTACGGTCTTTTTAAAATCTTTTTGCAGGACCCAATGCTCGCAAGAAATCCAAACCTGCTCCCAAGCCACCAGAGAAGAAGAATAACGCCAAAACAAAAAAAGTGGCTCCTTTAAAAATCAAACTGGGAGGCTTCAACAGCAAGAGGAAGCGCTCATCGGTGCGAACGCCCTCCCTCGTTTCGTGTACAGAACATAACCGTGTGTACATGAAGCAGTAATACAGGAGGAGTCTCTTCCCACAACTCGGTGTTTGTTTCTGGTGTTCGCAGAGCGAAGAGGACGAGCCCGACGTCGACAGCGACTTCGAGAACGGCAGCATCAACAGCGTTTCTGTGTCGGAGAGTTCAAACAGCCGCAGCAGCCGCAGCAAGAAGAAGCCCTCCAAGAGCAAGCCCAAAAAGAAGAAGGGTACGTCTTATTATCAACCATAGATGCATCATAACCTTTAACCAATGTGTTTGAGTTGTCAGTAAACCCAGCTGGTTAAAATCTGATTCAGAAACGGTTTGATCTGCATGAGGTGTACACGTTAGTTAAAGGAGTTAAAGTAAATCTGCAGATCTTATTACATAAGAAGGTTTGTTAAGACTTTGTCCCTCCTAACAGAAGCAGAAGATGGTGACGGATACGAGACGGACCACCAGGACTACTGTGAGGTTTGTCAGCAGGGTGGGGAGATCATCCTGTGTGACACCTGCCCCAGGGCGTACCACATGGTCTGTCTGGACCCCGACATGGAGAAGGCTCCCGAGGGCACCTGGAGCTGCCCACACTGTGTAAGAAATGAGACTTTGAGCTTCTTAGCAACTAAAAGACCCATATTTAAAGAGGCGGCAGTATCTAATCTGTGTTTCTCTGAATCCCAGGAGAAGGAGGGCATCCAGTGGGAAGCTCGAGAAGACCCCTCGGAGGGAGAGGAGGACAACGGCGAGGTGGGAGAGATGGAGGAGGACGACCACCACATGGAGTTCTGCAGGGTTTGTAAAGACGGAGGAGAGCTCCTCTGCTGCGACTCGTGTCCCTCGTCGTACCACATCCACTGCCTCAACCCCCCGCTCCCAGAGATCCCCAACGGAGAGTGGATCTGCCCCCGCTGCACGGTGAGCAGGCTGGAGATCTGGGTCAAATGTGATTAATAAACCGTAATTATGAAGTCGTTAATAATGCTTCCTGCCTTTCAGTGTCCGTCCTTAAAGGGGAAGGTGCAGAAGATCTTAACATGGCGATGGGGAGACCCCCCTCCTCCTACCCCTGTGCCCCGGCCTCCGGACCTCCCTGCCGATGAGCCGGACCCCGCTCCTCTGGCAGGACGGTCTGAGAGGGAGTTCTTTGCCAAATGGTGCAACATGTCTTACTGGCATTGCTCCTGGGTCACAGAGCTGCAGGTGGGTACCCCCAAACACAACCTTTTACCTCTTTACACAGTGAAACTCAACTGAGCTTCATTTACTTTATTATTAAGACCTTCTGACACCGAAACCTAAAGCTACACCCCCCCTCTAACTGTCTGATGCCCCCTGCAGCTGGAGATGCACTGCCAGGTGATGTTCAGGAACTACCAGAGGAAGAACGACATGGACGAGCCGCCGCCCATCGACTTCGGAGAGGGAGAGGAAGACAAGTGCTTGAAGAGGAAACACAAGGATCCCATGTACATCCAGCTGGAGGAGAAGTACCTCCGCTTTGGAATCAAGATGGAGTGGCTGATGATCCACCGCATCCTGAACCACAGGTCAGACGTCCAGAGGTTCACAGGTTATCTTTGTGTTGGAGTCAGGATCACAGTTTTCTCTTTGACAACAACTGAGCTTAAAGCTCCTTGGATCATTTTAAACAACAAACTGTCAACATGTTTGTCCATAAAGATCTAGTGAAACCGTTCACAGTGCAGGGAGGTCTGATTTAATGCTGTAATAATTAAATAACTTTGCATATTAAGTGAAAATAATTTGAACAGAAGAAGTGAAATGTGTTGTTCTGTTGATCTTTTTCCAGTGTGGACAGGAAGAACAACGTCCACTACTTGATCAAGTGGCGAGAGCTGGCGTACGATCAGGCCACCTGGGAGTGCGAGGACATGGACATACCTGAGTTTGACCTCTACAAACCGCAGTACTGGAACCACAGGTGGGATCTGCTCCCCTGACAACAACTCAAGCAGCTCCAGTTCATAACTGCATCCTGTATCTGTTGCAGAGAGCTGATGATGGGAGACGACGGCAGGCCAGGCAAGAAGATCAAGGTGAAGGGGGGCAGGGGGGTGAAGCGACCGGAGAGACCCCCTGAGAACCCGGTGGTGGATGTAAGTGATCAGATTAAACCTTTAAAGCAGTTTTAAGAAACAAATCACTGAAACGTCTTCCTGACTTCTGCTTCCAGCCGACCAGTAAGTTTGAGCGTCAGCCGGACTACCTGGACAGCACCGGGGGGACGCTGCACCCCTACCAGCTGGAGGGTCTGAACTGGCTGCGGTTCTCCTGGGCTCAGGGCACCGACACCATCCTGGCTGATGAGATGGGTTTGGGAAAGACGGTCCAGACGGCTGTCTTCCTCTACTCGCTGTACAAAGAGGTGAGTTGTTGTGAGACGCTTGTTTTCAGCCCAAATTCTCATTAAAAACTGTTTTAATCTGGTTTGATTTAAAAGCTCAGATTGTTTTTATGAAGTTTATTAACTTGTATTTACATTAAAGACTAAATTTCAGCTTTATGATTCAGTTTTGAGTCTCAGTTATAAAGAAAGCCCAGCTTTTGTAACGAGGTTTGTGTTTTCTGGGCGTAGCTGTGGTTCTGCTGGTCAGGTGGCTTCCAGCCATTTTGTACAAGTGAGTTGATTCTGTCGACATTAAGTTGGATCTGGAAACAATCGGGCAGATTACGTGTGTGTGGCTGCTGCCACCTGAGGGTGGGAGGTCAGAATGCACTTCCTGCTGCAGCTGCAGGGAACTGGAAGTGATGGTTTTCCAAAGAGCTTGTTATTCTGCAGTCAGTGTGTCTGAACTGTAGGAACCAGCTGTTTTTATTGTTATTCTGCAGTTAGTGTGTCTGAACTGTAGGAACCAGCTGTTTTTATTGCATTAACTCACTCCGTCCACCTTCAGGGCCACTCCAAGGGGCCGTTTCTGGTCAGCGCCCCTCTGTCCACCATCATTAACTGGGAGCGTGAGTTTGAGATGTGGGCCCCCGACATGTACGTGGTGACCTACGTCGGGGACAAAGACAGCCGAGCCATCATCAGGGAAAACGAGTTCTCCTTCGAGGACAACGCCATCCGAGGAGGGAAGAAGGCGTCCAGGATGAAGGTGAGCGCAGGTGTTTCTGATCAGTCCAGGAATTTAAATAAAACTTGCATATCCTTGGTTCTGTTTTCTCCCAACAGAAAGACTCCTCCATCAAGTTCCACGTTCTGCTGACGTCTTACGAGCTGATCACCATCGACATGGCCGCCCTGGGCTCTATAGACTGGGCGTGTCTGGTGGTGGACGAGGCCCACAGGCTGAAGAACAACCAGTCCAAGGTAAAATGTTTCAGTTCCTGCTTTATGTTTCCTAATCATCCTGGTTAGTTTGACTTCAGTTAATAATTAAATGTGTATCATCTTAGTTCTTCCGGGTGCTGAACAACTACCCTCTGCAGCACAAACTGCTGCTGACTGGAACTCCTCTGCAGAACAACCTGGAGGAGCTTTTCCACCTGCTCAACTTCCTCACACCTGAGAGGTTCAGGTAGGTCCGGCCTCTGGTGGACCAGAGGGGAGAATTCCTCCTGCTTTTTAACACGTTTCTGTTCTTGGTCTGCAGCAAACTGGAGGTTTTCCTGGAGGAGTTTGCCGACATCGCCAAAGAGGACCAGATCAAGAAGCTGCACGACATGCTGGGTCCGCACATGCTCAGAAGGCTGAAGGCCGACGTCTTCAAACACATGCCCTCCAAGACGGAGCTCATCGTCAGAGTGGAGCTCAGCCCCATGCAGAAGTGAGTGAAGGGCCGCCGTTCAGAACAACAACCTGAGGAAACGCTAACGCTAAATGCTTCTGTTGACAGGAAATACTACAAATTCATCCTGACCAAAAACTTTGAGGCTCTGAACACAAAAGGAGGAGGAAACCAGGTGTCACTGCTGAACGTTGTCATGGACCTGAAAAAGTGCTGCAACCACCCCTACCTCTTCCCTGGAGCTGCGATGGTACGAGCCAAACACCAGCTTCTACAAGAGTGTAGTTAGGAGTTCAGTCTGAACTTTGTTTGCTCTCGTCTATCAGGAAGCTCCCAAGATGCCCAACGGCATGTACGATGGGAACGCTCTCACAAAGTCTTCTGGGAAACTGCTGCTGCTGCAGAAGATGATGAGGAAGCTGAAGGAGGGAGGACACAGAGTGCTCATTTTCTCTCAGGTCAGGAACCTTACTGACAACTGTTAAATCTACATTTAACTGCTTTTCTTTCTTATTTACCAGTTTTCATTCGTTTCTTCCTGCAGATGACCAAAATGTTGGATCTGCTGGAGGATTTCCTCGAGAACGAAGGGTACAAATACGAGAGGATTGATGGAGGGATCACAGGAGGCATGAGACAAGAAGCTATCGACCGTTTTAACGGTGAGCTTGTCTCTTTTTGGATTCAGCTTTTTCTTTTAAGAATCTTTCAATTCTGTCCTCAAAATAATGTTTCTATAAATGTGATTTGATCTTTGTCCCTCAGCACCGGGTGCTCAACAGTTTGCCTTCCTGCTGTCGACGAGAGCCGGAGGTTTGGGCATCAATCTGGCCACAGCCGACACCGTCATCATTTACGACTCTGACTGGAATCCTCACAACGACATCCAGGTACGAAACCTTCAACCATTTCATGATAAAGTGCTTAAAACTAGTTTATTTCAGCTTTTTCCCTTGTGTTCAGGCCTTCAGCAGAGCTCATCGTATTGGTCAAAACAGAAAGGTGATGATCTACAGATTCGTCACTAAAGCCTCGGTGGAGGAGAGGATTACTCAGGTAAATGTTTGAGTTGGTTTTATTGTCACAAAATGTAGAATTAAACAGCTTCACTTTATATTATAACTGTCAGTTTTTATATCACTGTGTTTCTGCTTCAGGTTGCCAAAAAGAAGATGATGCTGACTCACCTGGTGGTCCGACCTGGTCTCGGATCCAAGACCGGCTCCATGTCCAAACAGGAGCTGGACGACATTCTCAAGTTTGGAACCGAAGTGCTGTTCAAGGACGAGGGAGAAGGTGAGGGAGCGTTGATCTGGACTGAAACTGAGGAAGGAAAGAACTTCATCGTGTTTGTGCTTCATCAGGTGAGAACAAAGAGGAGGACAGCAGCATCATTCACTACGACGACAAAGCCATCGACCGGCTGCTGGACAGGAACCAGGACGCCACCGACGACACGGATCTGCAGAGCATGAACGAGTACCTGAGCTCCTTCAAAGTGGCTCAGTATGTGGTCAAAGACGAGGAGGAGGAGGTGAGACCAGGAGACCAGCTCAGAAGGTCAATCGCCTCGTTTCCTGTTCTCTAACTGTTCCTCCGTCACTCAGGAGGAAGAGGTGCAGCGGGAGATCATCAAGCAGGAAGAGAGCGTCGACCCCGATTACTGGGAGAAGCTGCTGCGGCATCATTACGAGCAGCAGCAGGAGGATCTGGCTCGAAACCTGGGCAAAGGAAAACGAATCCGCAAGCAGGTCAACTACAACGATGGTTCACAGGAAGACAGAGGTTTGTTTCACATCATTGTCTGTCATGCTCTAGTTTCACTGCATGAAAATGATAAATATCCTCCTCTCTGACAGCTGATTGGCAGGACGACCAATCCGACGGCCAATCAGATTACTCCGTGGCTTCTGAGGAGGCTGACGAGGACTTTGATGAGAGATCAGAAGGTAGAGTTTTGTCTTTTAGTTTCTGCCTTTTTGTTTCTTCACTAACTGACATTTGTGTCTTTGTTTATCTTTATTCTGCAGCCAACTCTCGCAGGCCGAACAGGAAGGGCCTGAGGAACGACAAAGACAAACCACTGCCCCCCCTGCTGGCCAGGGTGGGAGGCAACATCGAGGTGAGCTGCTCTGACGTGTTCACAGCTAAATAATCAGTTTTCAAACAGGATTAGTATGAGACACGTGATTATTTTGTTGTTTCCAGGTGTTGGGCTTCAACTCTCGGCAGAGGAAGGCCTTCCTGAACGCAGTGATGCGTTATGGGATGCCTCCTCAGGACGCCTTCACCACCCAGTGGCTGGTCCGAGACCTGCGGGGGAAGTCGGAGAAAGAGTTCAAGTGAGTGTCTCGTCTTCGTCTCTGCCTACCAAACTGTTTACTGTTGTTGTCTCCACGTTCACCTCACCTGTGTTCCTTTCAGGGCCTACGTCTCCTTGTTCATGCGTCACCTGTGTGAACCTGGAGCCGACGGGGCGGAAACCTTCGCCGACGGCGTCCCCAGAGAAGGGTTGTCACGGCAACATGTCCTCACACGCATCGGCGTCATGTCACTTATACGTAAAAAGGTCAAATTTGGATTTGTCTGTTTTATTTAACTTCATTTTGTTTGTGTGTCCCAGGTGTTTGTTGTTAAACTTTTTGTTTGTTTGTTTGTTCTGACGAACTGAACTGTTGCCGTTTCTTCCAGGTCCAGGAGTTCGAACACGTGAACGGTCAGTGGTCCATGCCCTGGATGGTCGACCTGGAGGAGAGCAAGAGGAACGCAGCTCAGCCCGACTCGCCCGGGAAAACCCCGTCCACCGGGACCCCCGCCGACACGCAGCCCAACACCCCCGCCCCAGGTGGGTTTCACAGAGAGGCTCAGAGCGTCCTTGTGACGCTGCAGCCGGCTGAGTTTTCTGTTTGTCCTCGCAGCCGACGACTCCACAAAGAACGACGAGGCATCGAAGGACGGAGAGAAGGAGGTGAAGAAGGAGGCGGAGTCAGAGAAGAACGGCAAAGTGTCCGTCAAAGCCAACAGTGAGGTAAAAACAGGATTTATTGTCTGTGAATGTGAACAAAGGAGGAGGTGGATCCGTACTGATGTCTTTAACCATCGCAGGTCATCGCCATCCCGGACGACGAGAAGAGCCCGTCGACCAAGCAGGAGAAGACGAACGGGGAGGAGCCGATGGAGACGGACAAACCGAGCAACGGGGAAGCAGAGAGCGTGAAGGAGAAGGAAGGAGAGAAGGAGGTAGAGAACGAGAAGAAGGCTTCAGAGGAGGGAGAGGAAAACAAGTCCACGTCGGAGACAAAGACGGAGGGGTCAGAGGTCAAACCTGACGACTCTGAGGTCAAAGGTAAAACTGGTCCAGTTTTAGGGGTTTGAAGTAAATTTCTCTTTTTGTTCTAACAGATTTAATTTGTTCTGCAGCAGAAGAAAAGAAGGAGGAGAAAACAGAAAAGATGGACACAGCTCCTCCTGCAGAGGAAAAGAAAGGTAGAAGCTTTTCTTTTAACCGCTCCACTCCCTGCTCCGATGTGCCGTACTGACTCCTCCTCTGGTGTCTGTGCAGACGTGAAGGAGGAGAAAGATGCTCAGAAGCCGGAGGAGGCCACCAAGCTTCAGAACGGAGACAGCAGCAAGGAGGGCGCGGCGACGGGCGCGGCGACGGGCGCGGCGACGGGCGCCACGGGGAGCAGCGTCAGCGAGGAGAAGAAGAAGGCCAAAACTCGATTCATGTTCAACATCGCAGACGGAGGATTCACAGGTTCCAACGCGCTCTCAGACACAGGCTGAAGGTTTGAGTTGGGTTTTGATACGCTGACGTGGTCTGGTTTCTCCTCAGAGCTCCACTCCTTGTGGCAGAACGAGGAGCGAGCCGCCACGGTTACGAAGAAAACCAACGAGATCTGGCACCGCCGGCACGACTACTGGCTGCTGGCCGGCATCATACAGTATCCTTTCTTCATCTGAGGGAGCACGCTGCTTTGTTTTAAACAGGGCTGCAGCTAATGGTTGTTTGCAGAATCAGTTCATCTGGGATTAGTTGATCAGTCACGGTTTCTGTCACAAGGTTCATCTGTGCTTCCTGTTCCTCGTCTCACCTGATCACACCTAAAACTTAAGTTTTAAAGCTTCATCACATGAATTTCTAACATTAATACACCTGATTATAAAAATGATCTGCAAGTAGTTGTAAACAAACAACTAATGTTCAAATAACTCAAAATATCAGCCCCTCTCCAGCATCAGGGGCTGTTAAGTCCAAAATAAACTAAAGAATAACTTTAGTCAAGGTGACATTAATTGAGACCAGGTGGTCTCTGGTGTGGTTCTGTTCTGGTGTGATAGACCAGCTTAGAACCGAACCAACTACAGGAACATGAACCTTTTTGGACTTCATGGGCCACCGTTACCAAACAACACAGTAACAGTTAGCCCTTCAGTGATGCTGATGCTCTGTCCCGCCCCCATCATTTCTGTCCAATGGGAGCAGTGATCGTCACCTGCATGGCTTTGTTTATAAATCAGTCTGCTTGTCAAAAAGCTCAATGTGAGTGCAAACTGCACCAAACGAAAAACTGAAGTCTGCTTTTAATCTTTTCCTTGTGTGAATACAGTGATTTAATATAACTTTGATTAGCTAACGTTAGCATAACTGATAGCTACACTTACGAAACACACAGTTCTGGTTGATAAACTAACTTAATTCTAGACACATGGCTGCAGCACGAAGCCATCAGTTGTTGAAAACAGGATTTACAAGCATCAACCTGATGAAACTTTGTAAATCTAACCCATCTGGAGAGGATAATCACAGCTGCAGTGTTAGCGGTTCAGGTGGTCGATTAGTTTTTATAATCGACGTTATTGATTATTTTGAATAACCTGTGCAGCACTAGTTTTAACCCACCTGTCTGTAACGTGTTCCTCGGCTGCTTGTTCCCTTTAACCTCCGCTCACTTCAGACACGGTTACGCTCGCTGGCAGGACATCCAGAACGACATGAGGTTCGCCATCCTCAACGAGCCCTTCAAAGGGGAGATGAACCGGGGCAACTTCCTGGAAATCAAGAACAAGTTCCTGGCCAGAAGATTCAAGGTTGTTTGTTAAACCGTCTGTTCTTTTTAAACCTCGGTGCATTTTCCCAACGCTAACTCTTCATCTGTGTGCAGTTGTTGGAGCAGGCGCTGGTGATCGAGGAGCAGCTGCGTCGCGCCGCCTACCTCAACATGTCGGAGGACCCCTCCCACCCCTCCATGGCCCTGAACACCCGCTTCAGTGAGGTGGAGTGCCTGGCAGAGTCCCACCAGCACCTTAGCAAGGAGTCCATGTCCGGGAACAAACCGGCCAACGCCGTCCTGCACAAAGGTAAACAGTCGGAGGGATCCGGGCAGGTCTGACCCTCATGTTGCTGTTTCTGACTCGTCTCTTCGTGCCGCTCAGTGCTGAAGCAGCTGGAGGAGCTGCTGAGTGACATGAAGGCGGACGTGACCCGGCTTCCTGCGACCATCGCTCGGATACCGCCGGTTGCCGTGCGACTCCAGATGTCTGAGAGGAACATCCTGAGCCGCCTAGCGAGCCGAGGGACGGACACTCAGGCACAAACACAGCAGGTAGATTAGCTCCTTTAGGTATTTATCTAGTATTTTTACCTTCTTAAATTCATTATTTGTTATAACTACATCTTTATTTTTTATTTCTCCTATCAGATGTCGCAGCAGTAGACTGAAAATAGTCTCTAACTTCAGAAACCACCTCCTGCCTCACGTCAACATTCCTGATTGGTGCACAGCAGAATGACGGACGGCGCGTCCAGAGCTTGAAGCCACGCCCCCTCCACCTTTCACCTCTCAAACAGACTTGACAGAAAAAAATTTCAGGAGGATCAAAAACGCCTCCATGTTCCCCAACAAAATGAGGCCGTGGACAGAAAAGCTTTTTTATTTTTTCTCCCATTTTTTTCAATTTCTGTATTAATATTATTGATATAATGTTATTATGATGTTTTTTTGGGACCTAAATAAAAAAATTAAATAAATTTAGTCTGCTCGGTTAAGAAAAGATGGGCTCCAGAGGGTCTCTGAGGTAAAACCAAATCTTTAGAAATCCCTTTATTGGAGACATAAAAGAGTTTTAAATGAATGCTGATATTTATACAGGAGGTGTTGCAAACATTCCTGCGTCTGTTTTTAACTTTACATCTTAGGAAATAAATCCAAACGCAACAGATTTGATGAAAACAATTTATTGAAGATTCCAGGCTGTTTTCTGAACATCAGCTTCAATTAAATAATTTCATGTTTCAAAAAGGACGACTAAACCAAGCATCAATGAGTTTTATTCACTGACCAACATTTAGTGTGAAATGCAGAAACTCAGCAGCTCAAACATTATTAATAAAGACAGGACAGGAAGGAGGAGGATTCAGAATTATAAAGGAGAATGTTAATTCATTTTTAATATAAACCATCTTCACCCGTCTGTAGTTAAACCTTCATGCAGCTATAACCATGTTTAGTTCTAAAAGTCTCACTTTTTACCAATATTTGCTTTACAAAGAAAAATTAACTCAATTTGACTAAAAGGGAATTTTCTGAGAATTTAATGTGTTTTTTATTCTCAGTCAATTAAAAAACATGATTTAAGGATTAAAATTGAATGTGTGATTTAACATAACTTGCAGGTTAAAAACTGCCCTCTGGTTTAATTCTGACACGACTCAAACAATTCTGAACAAATACTGCAGCTTCTTTTAACAGGTTTTTTTGTGAATTCTGACTAAATTCTGCAACATCTGATAAACAAAAAGGACAAAATTATTTTATCTGACAAAGAGCTGCTTTAAAACTCAAAATATTCTGTTTGAGGAAATCTCAATTCAAAAAGCCAATAATAAAGATTTACAGTTTTATTAGTTCTATACTGGATTATTACCTGTTCCAATCAGCTCACCTGGCATTGTAGAAACTCCACACAAACTAACGCCAAACAGGAAGTTCATGTAATAGAATCTGCTGAATCTGTCCTGAATCCATCCAGAATCACCAAATCACACTGTCCTCCCACTGAATCAGTACTGAAGGTGAAACCTGCCTGGAACAGAGGAAGAGGAGCACATTGAAGGACGTGGGTCGAGGTTCCTGAGGAAGAGGAGCCAACTGAAGAACGTGGGTCGAGGTTCCTGAGGAAGAGGAGCCAACTGAAGAACGTGGGTCGAGGTTCCTGAGGAAGAGGAGCACATTGAAGGACGTGGGTCAAGGTTCCTGAGGAAGAGGAGCCAACTGAAGAACGTGGGTCGAGGTTCCTGAGGAAGAGGAGCACATTGAAGGACATGCGTCAAGGTTCCTGAGGAAGAGGAGCACATTGAAGGACATGCGTCAAGGTTCCTGAGGAAGAGGAGCACACTGAAGGCCGTGGGTCGAGGTTCCTGAGGAAGAGGAGCACATTGAAGGCCATGCGTCAAGGTTCCTGAGGAAGAGGAGCACATTGAAGAACGTGGGTCGAGGTTCCTGAAGAAGAGGAGCACATTGAAGGACGTGGGTCAAGGTTCCTGAGGAAGAGGAGCACACTGAAGGACGTGGGTCAAGGTTCCTGAGGAAGAGGAGCACATTGAAGGCCATGCGTCAAGGTTCCTGAGGAAGAGGAGCACATTGAAGGACGTGGGTCAAGGTTCCTGAGGAAGAGGAGCACATTGAAGGACGTGGGTCAAGGTTCCTGAGGAAGAGGAGGGCAGACAGCAGGCAGGGCGCCGTTCCTTGGTGCAGAAGCATTGTCTTTGGAGAGCAGCTCAGTAGAAAAAATACACTGAGGAGAAAAAAATTAAGGTAAATCTTCCCATCAACACAGTCTGTTTTACTCAAAGAGGACTGAATGTGTTTGTTGTTGTTGTTGTTTACTTACAGAAGATGACACCAACAAATATTACACCTATAACTGCCATCATGATCATCATCTGTAGGAAAAACAAGAGACTAGAGTCAGTTCCAATAAAATATCACCCATCCATCCATCATCCATCCATCCATCCATCATCCATCCATCCATCCATCCATCCATCATCCATCCATCCATCCATCCATCATCCATCCATCCATCCATCCATCCATCATCCATTATTCATCCATCCATCCATTTATCCATCCATCATCCATCCATCATCCATCCATCATCCATTATTCATCCATCCATCCATCATCCATCCATCATCCATTATTCATCCATCCATCCATTTATCCATCCATCATCCATCCATCATCCATTATTCATCCATCCATCCATTTATCCATCATCCATCCATCCATCCATTCATCCATCATCCATCTATCCATCATCCTTCCATCCATCCATCCATCCATCATCCATCCATCATCCAACCATCACATCCATCAACCATCCAACCATCATCCATCCTTCCATCCATCCATCCATCCATCCATCACATCCATCATCCTTCCATCCATCCATCCATCCATCATCCAACCATCACATCCATCATCCATCCAACCATCATCCATCCTTCCATCCATCCATCCATCCATCCATCACATCCATCATCCATCCAACCATCATCCATCCTTCCATCCATCCATGGGATGTTGTAAACTGTTTGCTGCAGCTGATAGTTCAAGCTGTTACAGGAACTCTTGTTATATTCTGTGCAGTAAAAATGATGTGATCGCAGGTTCCCATGAGTCTGAACGGTGGATTGGAGGAGTTGCATCACAAACCACAGCTGGCTGCTTAATCCCTGAACATCACTTTAATCCAGATTTAGAATTTTCTCCCTCTCTGCCTTTATTGTCAGTTTAACTCTCTCCCTCTCCTCTGGAATAATCCTCCAGCTTTTCTCTGATTGGACCATCTGAACCGCGCAGCGTGAGTCTTGGCCCAACGGACCCAAAGGGACTGAAAATGTTCAAAGATTGGCCAATCGGGAAGAATCTTTGTATATTTGATGAATAAACCATTACTGATGCTGTTATGGAGATTATTTCAGAAGTGTGGGAGTTTCACGTTTATGATAGAGCCCCAGGTCTAGTGCCCAGGTTCTGGTTCTAAAAGTCCAACATGAGTGTGGACCGGGTCAGCTCACCTTGCAGTTTTTCCACCAGTACTTGTTCTTGAGTTTGGCGGCGCTGCTTTCGAACTGCGAGGCTCCGGCCTGCAGGGCGTCCGCCCGGTCGTCCAGTTCTGACAGCTTCTGGTCCCTCTCCAGGACTTTGTCCACATTCACGCGCATGATGTCCACCACCTGAGGGACAAACGCCCGTCAGTGTCTCTGTCCAAAGTGGAACATGAATTGTTCTTTGAACACATGATTAAAAAAGGTGTTTTTGAAGTCATTTCCTCACCTCGTCCACCTGCGCCTGTGTCTGCTGGAGACGCCGGTTGCTCGTCAGATTAGGAGGCGGAGCTCGAGGGCCCCCCTCACCTTCTGGGGCCCCGGGAGCTCCTGGAGCACCTGCTGTTTCTGGAGTGGACCTGCAGAAATGACATGAAGATTGGAGGAGAAATGATGAACCAATCAGTGGAGAGATGAGGTTTATATGAGCTGAAAACTGAATCCAGTCTTCTTGAAGTGTAAAAAAACACCTCAATGATGATAATAAGAATATTTACTGAAGAACTGTAGATGTTTGGATGTAGGATTTAAATTATATAAGAAATATTACTGCATTTCTTATGAAATTTACAATTCTTTAAAACAAAATTTAAAGACAAGACTTTATTACTTTTAAGAGAAAACTATTTGAATAATTCATCAGTTATATACTGAAAAAACGAGTCTAGTTGAAAACAGTCAAACTATTCAAGGCTGTGAGAAGAAAAATAAATATTTTTCTTTTTAATGCATCTCTTGTGGAAACCAGGAGGGAAGCAGTTTGTTTTTTCAGCTTCGCTCCAACAGTCAGGCTGGTTTTTCAGCAAAATGGAGAAAGATTAGTGCAGCATCAACATGCAGGCTTTAATGCTCTCACCCCCCAACACACACACACACACACACAGACTCACACACACACAGACTCACACATACACATGGAAAATAACACACATATTCAACAAAATCGGTTTTATTTAACAACAGAAAGGTTTTTAATTTGTGAGTTGTGATCAGCTGAACCTGATGTTTTATTTGACTGACTCACTGCAGCTGTTTAATAATAATAATAAATACATTTTTAAATTTAATTTTCAACAAATAAAAGCTCATTCAAACTCTCTCTGAACTCAGCTGCTGAAACTCAGAAGCTTCCAGATTCCAACAGAAACTAAAAACACCTCAATCTGACGGAAAAAAGTTTTTTACTCAAATAAAAACCAGAAAAATACATTTAGTTTAATAATTGAACTTCATTCTGGTTGTAAATTCACAGATTTTAGTGGTTATAAAATAAAAAAAGAATAAAAATCAGAGTAGCTACTCACATCTCAGCTGCGGGATGAAGAGATTATCAGAGGATGAGGAGGGGGAGGGAGACCCCGGCAGAAGAGAAAAACTAAAAAAAATAAAATACTTCCGTCTCTCGGTGATGATGATGATGCTGGCCTAACTTACTTTATTTGTTTTAATTTTTATTAAATGAAATCAAACAGAAGCAGCCACAAAGAGGAGAAAACAGATCTGTCCGTCACTCACAGGCTCCGCCCACATGAGCGCGCGCTCACGCACGGTCCCCTCCAGAGGCTGGTCTTATTAATAGGAAGTTGCTTTTTATAGCTACAGAGCTTAACGCGCATGCGCGCGGGCTCCGGCCTGAAATCATTAAAAAACATTAAAGGTTAGAAACATCAGAAATAAAAACAGCTTTTTGATCAACACAGATTATTTATTATCAGAATACAAACAAATTATTCAAATATTTTACAGAAATATTAAATCATTTACCAAAGTAGTCAAATCTAATAATAAAAAATGTCATATTTTAAAGTTTTATTCCATTTTGCTGTGAATAGACTGTTTTTCATTTTTTTCCATAAAAACACATAAAGTTACTTTTTTTTAAAAACTTATTTTTTTCACAGAATAATAGTCATTAATTTGACTTTATGTTGCTTCTGTGATGATTTGACTTCATCAGCTTCCTGTTTGTTGGACTGAGTCCTGAGCTGCAAAAACTACCTGCTTCAGTCAAAATCCATCAAACAGAAACAGAAAAAAATCTGCATCAGTAGAAAAAAGTGCTGAAGCTGAACAGCTGTGCTGAGTGATCACTTTAAACTGATGTGTTTATCTCAGCTACTGGGAGCTTAAACCAACAAAATACTGTTTACTCCTCACTAAACAACAAACACAAGATCTGAGAGCTTATTGGGAAAAATAAATCAGGTTTATTACTTAACAATAAAAGGATTAAAGCTTTTTGTGATGCGTTCAATGACAATCTGAGTTTCAGTTTAAGTTTAAAAATGTTTACTATCAGCTAATTCTACAGCTTTGCACATAGGGTCAAAAAGAACAAATAAGCAGGAAGTTTCTATATTTTTCAACTTTAAATAAATCAGTTTGATTTAAAGCAAGTTTTATTTCTCAACAAGTTTGTCCAGATGTCAAAAGTTCAACAACTGCAGAAAGTTTCAGCGTCTTTTATTTAATTCTTCTGACACATTTCTGCACAGACTAAAGCAGCAACAACAAAAATAAACAATCTGTTTACAGAATATTCATTTTATTTTCTCCCACATTTAAATCTCTTTTCACTGCAGACAAACTTTTTCTTTTTTCCAGTCACCATTCATTTCCTGAGTTCTTTCTTTCTCTAAATTTCCATCTTTAACGAAAGTCAGTTATTGATAAAAGGTTCAGTTGAAGGAGTTTCTGCTTCGTCTCACATCTAAAGGCGTTTGCACTGAAACAACTTGGTTTAAAGGTTCTCATCACAAACAATGAAATCAAACACAGAAAGAAGTCCTGAACTGAACACTTCAGATATGTTGATGTGAAATGTGGGTCCTCACTCAGTGTAAACAAAACACTGGACATGAGGCTGACCTACATGCTGCTTGGGTTCTGTGGAGGTAAACAAACAAATAGCATTTTTTTTATTTTACAAATTGTTGATTTTAGAACACATCAACCATCTACAAGAGAAAAATCTGACAATCCTACAGATTTTGTTTCTTAATAATTGTTTTGGTGTCTGCTCTTTATGACTTTGTGATGAGCACCTTTAAAATATATTCAAGTAATTTAAGAAATGATATATATTTCTATAAATAAAATAAATAAAGATATATTGTACTCAGCTTATTTTACACACAACAAAGCTTTCAGTGTAATTAGCAGCGCAACAGCTTTGTCATAAACTCTACAGTATTTGGCATTTACAGCAAAACAAATCAGTCTATTTTACAGAAAAATAATCAAATTTAATTCCTGTCAGCAAATTTAGACATTATTCCAAATTAAAACTCATTTTTTAGTTGACCTTATGTTGAAATGCTATCATTTCTACTCTCACAATGTTATAAATATGAAAAATGAACATTTTTTTAAAAACACGAAGCATTTGTATATTTAAATTGTAATGGAACATCCAGTATAAACAGTACAATAATTCATTTTAACAGCACATCAGAAGACAAAAAAATCATTTATAACTAACAACTGGAAAAAATATACTCATGTTAGCAACTTTGTGCTCAAACTGAGAAAAATCCAAAGTTCTCACATATGAATTTGTGCCTTTCTGTTTAACTTTTCATGTTTAAAACTGTTCAAATGTTTTCCTGTTGGGTTTAAGCTTAAGACAAACTGATTTTCAAATGCTAAATGTTTCAACTTTTATTAGTTTCTGTGAATTTTTCCATCCAAACATTTGTAAAAAAAAATTATATAAACTAACCTGTGCAAACTACATTCTTTGTGCATGATTGCCTTTCTGTTGCTTTTTAAACTGTGCAAAAAACATGTTTCTTATTTCAGACAGGAATTAAAAAATAAAAACATTTTAAAGTGCATCATTCCATTTACAGCAAGAAACCACAAGAGGGCAGCAGAGATAAATCTAGTGAAAGACTGGTTTTATCTTTTACTAAAGCTCTTCAAATTCACTCAGAAAACTGAACGAATTTCATTTATTTTCACAAAACCAAGTAAAAGTTCTCTTTAGCTGCGTTTTGCAGAGTTGGGACGTTGTTTTGTATCAACAAAAGAAAAGAGAAATGTGTTCTTTCAAATACACGTCTACTCTAAGTCCCCAGTTTTCACTGACCCACATTTAGAGCTGTTTCTGTCAGTCTGCAGGGTCAGTCTGCAGGGTCAGTCTGCAGGGTCAGTCTGGGGGGTCAGTCTGCGGGATCAGTCTGCAGGGTCAGTCTGTAGGGTCAGTCTGCAGGGTCAGAGGGAGACCCAGCAGGATGTTGGTGTGTCAGGGTCAGTCTGCAGGGTCAGTCTGCAGGGTCGGTCTGTAGGGTCGGTCTGTAGGGTCAGTCTGCAGGGTCAGTCTGCAGGGTCGGTCTGTAGGGTCGGTCTGTAGGGTCAGTCTGCAGGGTCAGTCTGCAGGGTC
>JARVJO010000155.1:18484829-18497846 GCA_031762555.1 Cynodonichthys magdalenae | reverse complement strand
GGGAGTTGGCAGCCTGGGTTACAGAGAGGGAGCTGGCAGCCTGGGTTACACAGAGGGAGGTGGCAGCCTGGGTTACACAGAGGGAGTTGGCAGCCTGGGTTACAGAGAGGGAGCTGGCAGCCTGGGTTACACAGAGGGAGGTGGCAGCCTGGGTTACACAGAGGGAGTTGGCAGCCTGGGTTACAGAGAGGGAGCTGGCAGCCTGGGTTACACAGAGGGAGGTGGCAGCCTGGGTTACAGAGAGGGAGGTGGCAGCCTGGGTTACATCACTGCTGAGTGTCACAGGCCGGTGCTGCAATGCAGGTAGCAAAACAAAACTCAGCAGGAGGAGGAGGAGGAGGAAAAGATGGAGGAAGAATAAAGAATAAAAAACAAGAAGAGCCAGGAGATTATAAAAAATAGCTTCAGTGTTTTTATCATTTTCAAACTACTCTCAACTGGTGGCTCTTGGGCCATATCTGTATCTGGCCTGTGAAGTAGTCAATTTAAATTTCATCTGAAACAAGAATCACCAGTTAAAAATTAATGAATGACAGCAGAATTACCTCATAATCAATAATCTAAACTTAAAATCTTAAATTTATATTTTAAATCTTGTCACGTAAGGTCTACAGTGGGAGAAAAACTTTCACTGTAGTTTATTTTAGAGTTGTGTTTTTTTTACTTCCTTTGTTTTATGAGGTTTTATATGAGGTTTAATATTTGTCTCTAAGCTTGTCAGATTTTTTAATTTTTTTTGTTCATTCATGAACAAAAACATTCAACAAACAGCTGATTGGGTGTTTAATGCATCAACTTTAGGATAATCAAAAATCAGTTGATCAGTAAAAATCTATTTTTGAACAGGTGATTCCTGTATCAGATAAAATTTAGATTGAACACTTCACAGGCCAGATACAGTGAACTCGTGTGCAGCAGATATGGCCCAGGAGCCACCAGCTGACGGCAGAACATTACCAATTTAGTTTCAAAATGAATAAAGACAATTATAAAACTTTCTAAATATAACTTGACTTGTAAAGTTTTATCAGTTGCTGTGCTGATTTGCTTAAAGTCTGACTTTGTTAAATCAAATTATTTGGTTGTAAATTTAGACTTTAGAGACCCCCAAAACCAAAACAAACACCCCCAAAAACCATTGTATATCCATTGATTACTTTCAGAAAGTTTCCCTCAACAGACCAGACAGGTGATAACTGAAACAGGTGTTCTTAAAAAAGAAGCACTGGTGAAATTACGGTTGTTCAGTGAAACATCCTGCTGCTGAAACGGGTTTGTTCTGAGAAAACATCCAGCATCAGCAGGCAGGATCACAAAGTAGTAAAGTCAGTGTTTTTCACACAGCAGAGGTGTGATCATGTCAGCAGAACAGAACAAATTTCTGTCATTTACTCCTGACGTGATGCATTCATGCCTGGATGCTTCTCAGATGAACTCAAACTGTTTTAACACAATTAACACAAAATATTTAGGATGTAATGAATCCTGAAACTTCTCTGCAATCAGTTCCCAAAAACACAAACTTCAGATTCCTTTGGTACAAAATTTGACCACAAATACTGTTGAAAATAAAGAAGCATCTCCATCATTACCTCCTCTTGTACTCGTCCCTCTCTCTCTTGACCTTGGCCAGCACGTTGTACAGGGCCCTGATCTCAGGGGTGACGGTGTCGATCTGGACCCCCACACCGTCTGGATGCGTCCAGGAGACCCCGGGCCCCGTGGCGCACGAGCCGGTGCCGAAGCGGCGGTTGTGGTTGAAGGACCAGATGGTTCCGGGGATGAAGCGCGGCGGAGGGGGCAGAGCCGAGAAAGAAGCCTGCTTCTCGTTGATGTTGGTTCTGGTCGAGTCGCTGGGACTCAGACCTGGACTGCTGGAGGAACCGAACCCGGCGGTCAGGTTGGAGTTGGAGTCCGTGTTCAGGTTGTTTCCCAGGAGGAGTGGAGGGGGGTTCAGGGTGGGGGAGAGGAGGCCTCCGGGCAGGTAGGCCGGGTTGTTGGAGTTGTGGAGCGGGATGAAGTTCGGTCTGGTTGGAATAGGTCCGATAAATCCAGTCTGGACCCCTGTGTTTTTGGTCAGGGGCTTCTGATGGCCCCCCTCCCCGCTGCTGTTGTCCACCGCCTGCTGCAGCTGCTTCTCCAGCACCTTGTTCCTGCGCTCCAGCTCGTGCACTTTGGCCAGGAAGCAGCGGAAGCGCAGGTTCAGGGTCTTCAGCACGCTGATGTTGGAGCCCAGGTCGTTGCGCAGCGCCGTGGCCGCCGGGGGCCCCCAGTGCAGGGGGCTGCTCAGGTGCAGGTAGGCCAGACCCGAGGACGGAGGCAGAGCGCCCAGGTCCAGCCCGGAAAACCCATCGGGCCCGGGGCCGCCATTATCCCACAGGAAGTACCCTGGATCCGGGATGGCGGAGTCGGTTTGTCCCGTCACCATGTGGTGCTGCTGCGGAGCCAGGAAGCTGCTCTCCCCCAGGACAGGATTCATTCTAGAGTAGGAAAATCTGAAATGCTCGAAATCCGGCATGAACCCAGACTTGTATGGATTCAACCCTAAGTCTATAAATCCAAACAGAACCAGAACCTGCAGGGTGTTTTCCTCAGTTTTAACCAGGTCCTCTGCAGGAAGGAGAGCCGCGGACTAAAATCAGATCTTAGGTCTCTGCAGCAACAAATAAGAAAAAGCAGCAAATCTTTACTGATGTCGCACCTTTAAGAATAAATGTTTCTAATTTCAGGAACCCATCTGCATCCTGCAGCAAAATCACAGAGTTTACTTTTACGCAGAGACGCAGCAGCGGCGACGCGCAGTAAATAAAGATGTTTTCTAATAAAATCATAAATATTTTATTTAATAAACATGTATGCACCTCACCTGTTAGTCTGAGGAGGAAACACGGACTCTGCTTCCAGATTAAAGAGGTAAAACCAGAGCGAAGCTGCGCTGCAGCGGAGACCAGAAATAAACTGAATGACTGCGGCGGAACTTTACCGTAATGTTGCTGAGAGTAGACCGACTCTACCGTAATACACCAAGTAGAAGGTAAACACAAACTGCTTTTACGTTAACCTTTTTCTCTTAGCTTTTATGATCTAATGAGAAGATATACTTTGTCCACTAAGGTAGGTTCCTCAAACAGCTTACAGGATGCTGGTAAACTATTTTTCTTCAGGTAGGCTAACCTTTAACTCAGTTGAGAGGAAATTGACAAAAAATAAATCCAACAGTTTGAGTATGATAAGGTTTATTTTGAAATCAAACTACTCAGGTCTTTGAAGACAAATGAGTAAAATAAAGCTGCAGAACAGAGGAACAATCTAATCTAAATCCTCAGTTCTGAGATAAATTTAAACTATATGGTTCGTCATTGTTTGCACTGAGTAATGAACTAATCCTTCAGGAAATGGATTCAGAAACAAAACATGTTTTTAGGATTCAGTAAAGGTTGAGAACATCTCTGCTCATCTTCAGCTTTTTTGAAAAACACTTCTGCAGCTCTGAGGGTTTTGACCTTAATTTCTTATTTGGATTGATCACTTGTGATTTAAAATGTTAAATTAAAAAACAGTCATTCTTTCCCAAAGGTTTTTATTAAACATTCAGAAAAAAAACTCATGTTAGGTGGACAAGAGGTGAAGTGCAACAAAACTATTCAGTAGTTTAGAGTTGGATCAGTGATGGAGAATCCGAAGTAATTTAATTTATGAAAAGGAGGATTGTTCTGGAGGTCAGGAGGTCACAGCATCCAGTTACAGATTTCAGGACAAGGAACCAGAAAGTTACTCTTTGGAGAACATGTGCTGCACCAGGTCACACACACGGTTACTGTAGCCAAACTCATTGTCATACCTAAAAACAGAATACAGTTGGAAAGATGTTAATCAGATGCAGATGACAAAAAAAAAACCCACGTCTAACTTTGTGGTTTAGTCTGTAATGAACCAACTTACCATGAAACTAACTTGACAAACTGGTCGTTCAGAGCGATGCCAGCTGCAGCATCAAAGATAGAGGAGTGACTGTCGCCGTTAAAGTCTGTCGACACAACCTGAGAGGAAAGACAACAAAAACAAAATTACTTTGGTTTAATTCAACTAAAGTCACTACAGGGACCAGGGTCACTCAAAGCTCGGGGGTGAAACACTGCAGCATGTAGAACAATTATACTTTCAACTTATTTTTGTTTTGAAACAGATTTTACATTTACAAAATGATTGAAATAATTTTATATTAAAACAAAATAATATTTTGTGGGGCCTCATTGTTAGGTCAGATGAAAGTCGTCCGGCCCACGAGCCGCCAGTTCAATAACCCTGGATTACAGAAAATAAACTTCAGACTGGAAGGATTAGAAAATGTGCTGCCATTTGCTACATTCCAGCATTAAATTACTAAATGAGTCTGAAACAAAGGTTTTGTACCTGATCTTCAGTGTATCCCAGAATTCCTTTCAACTGTCCCTCAGAAGCTGTCTTCACAGCCTTCTTGATGTCATCGTATGTTGCCTGAAAAACAAAGCAAAAACAGGCTCAAATGACCCAAAACCAGGTTTAGAACTAAATGAAAACATTATGAGAGACTTCAGGTTTCTGCCAAGACTCTTACAGGTTTCTCCAGACGGACAGTCAGGTCAACCACAGACACGTTGGGGGTCGGGACTCGGAAAGCCATCCCAGTCAGCTTCCTGTTCAAATCAGGCAGAACGTCAGCAGATCAGTTCAAAATCAGGCAGAACGTCAACCGATCTGTTCAAAATCAGGCAGAACGTCAACCGATCTGTTCAAAATCAGGCAGAACGTCAACCAATCTGTTCAAAATCAGGCAGAACGTCAACCGATCAGTTCAAAATCAGGCAGAACGTCAACCGATCTGTTCAAAATCAGGCAGAACGTCAACCGATCTGTTCAAAATCAGGCAGAACGTCAACCGATCTGTTCAAATCAGGCAGAACGTCAACCGATCTGTTCAAATCAGGCAGAACGTCAACCGATCTGTTCAAATCAGGCAGAACGTTATCCCCGTTAACAGCCGGGAAGCTTCTTTTTTGAAAACCTTAAATCTGTTCCACCATGTTCAGAAAAATCCGGTGGAGGAATCAAACGTACTTGTTCAGCTCAGGGATGACTTTGCCCACAGCCTTGGCAGCGCCGGTGGAGGCCGGGATGATGTTCTGGGCGGCCCCTCGTCCGTCTCTCCACATCTTACCAGAGGGTCCATCGACGGTCTTCTGGGTGGCGGTGACGGAGTGGATGGTGCTCTGGATGGAAACAAATGCTCCGTCCGTTTTATGACAACTCCACATCTACGGCAGAATCTCAGCGGGTCATTTCAGTTGGACCTTCTTACCATGAGACCCTCAACGATGCCGAAGCGGTCATTGATGACCTTGGCGAGGGGAGCCAGGCAGTTGGTTGTACAGGAAGCGTTGCTAGGAGGGGATAAATGTTGACGTTAACGTTGGTCAGTGATGAACAGCTTCCTGCGGAGACGGGACCAGCAGAATCTCACCTGACGATGGTCATGGACTTGTCGTACTTGTCTTGGTTGACGCCCATGACGAACATGGGGGCGTCGGCGCTGGGAGCGGAGATCACGACTCTTTTAGCTCCACCCTTCAGGTGAGCCTAATGGGACAGGTGGGAAAATAAAGCAAAGAGGCTTGATGTGGGGACAACTTGTTATTTTGCTCCAAATGAAGATAAATTATCTGATAAACTTACTGAAGCCTTCTCGATGGTGGTGAACACACCGGTGGACTCCACAACATAATCCACGCCGGCGTCGCTCCATTTGATGTTGGCCGGGTCCCTCCTGCGTGTTTCACATAAAAACGATTAAGAATCCAGACCAATCAGGACGTGTGTTTCACCTTTGAAGCGTGACGTACTCCTGGAAAACCGTGATGTGAACGTTGCCGATGACCAGTTTGCCACCTTCTGTCTTCACTTCTCCGTGCTTCCAAGAGCCGTGAGTGGAGTCGTACTTGAACATGTAGGCCTGAGAGACGAGAATAATGAACTGTAGCGGTCGCAGGGTTTCAATCTAATTCCATAAGAATAACCCTTTCAAGCTTTGACTTTTCACGCTCAAATGAACCTAATCAGCATCCTGTCAAGTCTTAGGTTTGCTCACCATGTAGTCCAGGTCGATGAAGGGGTCATTGATGGCCACGACCTGAACTTTGCCTCCAGAGATAGCAGCTCGGGTCACCAGACGGCCAATACGTCCAAATCTGAAACACAGACATCCAGCCTGAGAGGAGGTTCCTTTAAATAAGTGACACGAGAAGAATTATGTGGAACTTAAACGACTTCAGGGAGAACCTCATTGTGACCTTGAGATAAAAGCTTCAGCTGCAAGGCCAAACAAGTAATTTGAATTAAAAGTTGTGTTTTCATCCAGCAGGTGGCACTAAATCCTAAACTAAAAACAGAAGCAGATCAGACAAGCAGGCCATAAAAGGCCGATCAGCTGTGAAGATAATCATGGATCCTAAAAGTCTGTTTACACCTAATATGGTCAGAATATTTAAAGCTGAAACTGAAGTGAACACAGAGGCATATCTGGAGTATGTTCATTAAAAGTCAACAATAAATAAAATGTCACAAAAGAGCATAAACTCTTAATATTTGTCTTTTAAAAATGTGCAGAAGAGGCACAGGTAGGTTGAAAGTGATCAGGAAAGAGATGTGAAGTGAACTGATTTATAAAAGAATATGCAGAATAAGCTGGAAAAGGCAAATTTCAACATGGTCAAGATTTTAGAAAAAAAAAAAAAAAAAGATTCCAGTGAAATATGTCATCAGCTTCTGATTCCAAAGTGAAATAAAAAAATACTATATTTTATCTTCATCCAACCTTCATCTGCATCTTCAGTTCCTCATGTTAGTTTTTCTTCAGAATAAAATCTGCTTTAACTGGTAACAGAGTTCATTTCATCATATTAAAAACACCAAATATGTGTTTATTCAGATTTTTACACTTGTCTGAAAGTTTTGACAGTATTTTAAAGAAAGAGACTTGATAGTTTGTGATAAATGCTGACAGTTTGTGCTCACGGGGCAGGATGGGACACGCCAATTCAGTTTCCCTTTGCTTCGTTTTGGGAAGCCGGCGGGCCAAACTGGACCGGAGCCCATCCTTTGTTTCTGAGTCGCTGCTGGCGTTGGCTCCGGTTCAGGTCCAGGTCGAACAAACCAAACCCTCCCAGCAGCTGCTGCTGCTACACAACGAGTCTGCAGTTTGTGCATCTCAGAACGTCTGGAGTTAAATTTAGACGAGGGTAAAATAAAAGGAATGTGGCGTCAGAGAGAGAAGGAGGTGGTGAAGGAACCAGAGAGCTCAGACTCAAAACTAGAAAGAAAAATCTGGAAATGACGCTCATCTGAAGCCCACAACTACAGCTCTGGATTGTTGGTCACATGGGCGATGACTCAGCATTTCCTGTAGACCTACTTCAACATGCAGCTCATTCTGGAGGTGATTCTATGACTCAATTATTGGAACTTTTACAGTTTTCATAATATTTAACTTTATTGCAAATATTTCTACAAACATCTCTTTATTCCTTAGAGAAACCTGCTTCAGAACACTGGTTCTATTTTAGTCTCATTGATGCCCTATTTTAGCTTCATCTTTCAGCTTCTAGCTAATGTTTTGTTACTTTTAGTCAGCAGATCACCACTTTTAGCTGGACTTTAGCTGCTGAAGCTAACTTTTTGCTACATTTAGCAAGCCTTTTGACAGGTTTGTTTTCATCATAGCAATATTTGGCTGCTCTGGTCTAGTGTTACACTAGTTTTAGCTATATTCTGACTTTAAACGTAGTGTTTTGTTACCTTTTTAGTTTTAGTTTTAAAATAAAAAGTAAACCGGTTAATCATAGCTGTTAATTGATGAGCTGTGATGCTGCCAGGAGTCGTGTCTTAATTAAACGTGAAGATTGTTGTTTGAAAACCTCACAAAGCTTTTAGAAGTGCACATTAAAGAAATAAAGGCCTGAAGGGAAACTCTTCTAACACAAAACAAAAAAAGTGAACTCACCCGTTGATTCCAATCTTCACCATTTTGTCTGATCTGATTTTGTCCTCACTAAAAAGAGTAAAGTCAAAAACCAACAAACTTATTTCCACAGCACATGCGTACGTGATATAAAACAGGAAATAGCTGAAAATGCGGTTTCAGCTTCCTGCTTCGTGTTAAACAAAAGTTCTCTCAGAAATTCCCTTTTTTAAAGCTTCTTCCCACCTTTAACTCAAACAACAACTTCAAATAAAGTCTTAAAACTTGTTCAATACCTGAAAAGTAAAACCCAACAGAAACAATCACCTGAGAAACGCTTCCTCCACCTGAAGATGCTGATAGAAAGAGACGCACAAAGAGCAGCCACGTCTTTTTATTCCAGCGTTGAGCCCCTGAAGCCACGCCCCCTTCCCCTGACGGCCCGCTGGAGCCACGCCCCCTTCTCTTGCGGAACTTCCAGGTCACCCGAGCTTCTTGTCAAAGAAATGTGTCATTGTAAAAGTCCTCATCCTTTAGAGAAGTTTGGAGATGAACTGGAACTCTTCTTTTAACGACAGATTTAACTTGATGCACTGAGGTTCTTTTTTCTCTCTCTAAGAGAAACATTCTTCCGCCAGGAAAAGTAGTTCCTCAGCAGGGCTATTTGAGGTTACAACAAAGACTATATGGAGCTTTAAATTGAACCGTTTCATTTAAATACATGAAAATGTTAATTTAATTTCAAGCCAGTCCGCTCCCCAGGAAATAATGTTGTGTACCCCCACCACAACCTGCCCTGGTGTTCATGTTTCATTAAAAAACATCAAGTAATCAGATCCCAGTAATAGATATTTTGCTAACAGACAAGCAGGGTTGACAGTTGGAAACAAAGTTTAAATTAAACATGCAGTGTGAAATGGTCTGCTGAGTATACAGTTTTATAGGTTCAGAAAATAAAAAATAAAGCAGATGAATTAACTCAAACGCTGTGACATAAATCTGGACCACCTCTGTCAGATTGCAACACGTTCAGGAATATTTGTGCAACACAGTGTGTGGCTTCACCGTGTTTCAGCTGCTTGAGCAGGTCTTGACAAACCACCATAAAGAAGCCAGCTTTGTGAGAGAACACGCCTCTTATGATGCAACAGGTTTTAGACTCAGAGTTTATTTAAAACTCAGCTCGATAAAGTCTTTGTTTTTGGTCATTCCAGCTGAACTGATAAGTGCCTCAATCTATACCACCGTCGTGTTTTATCTAAAAGAGAAAGAAAATAAGGAGGGGCATGTTTCTATGACAACGTCAGAGGTTAGACAGCTGATTAATAATTCAAATGCCCGTCTGACATTTGTCTCTCTGCAGTTAAGACTCAAACACTTCAATGTCTCACTTCCTGTTTTCATCTTGATTCTTACTCAGGTCAGGAGGAAATTTCACAAGTTTGTTCCAACATCTTCTGCTTTGAGTTTTTAAATTCTAACTTTTCTCAGTTATTGACAGCCTTTTAGAAAAACAGACACTTTTTTGACTTCTTCTTGTCTTAAAGCTTATTAGGTTAGTTTTTCATCATATTTCTTCCACCAGACCCTCAGTAAACCTGGGTTTGCCCTTGAGCACGTACTGCACGTATGAAGAGTATCAGCTTCTCTTGTGGTGGAAAAAGTCAGCAAGTCTCAGTAAAGTGAAAATTTTCCACTGCTGTGTGACGCCCTCTAGTGAAACTAAAACAACAAGCAGCATAAACTCTTGTAATTCTTTCAGTCAGTTTAAAAAATTCAGTGGTCTTTACTCTTAATTAAAGTTTAGAAAACATTAGGGATCAAGATTTGGCCGGAACTTATTGAGTTAATTTGGCTGATTGTGATTCTCCAGAGCCCACAGCTGCTTCTAAGAGACCTGATCAGTTTGTGATCATCAGATAAAACCCTGTAAACCAGTGTCCCCCCCAGCAGGATTAGACCATCCGTCTTCATCGAGCTGCAGCCTCTGCCTCGGCTGCAGAGACCAAATCTAGAGCTCTCCTGGCAGGCGGAGAACGTGTCGACCTTGTGTCGTCCTCTGTTCCAGGAAGGGGCCTCTAATCAGCTCTGCAGAGAGGATGTGGGGGTCCCTGGCAGTGAACCAGGTGAGGGGAGCTAAATGAGATGTGGCTGTCGAGCCTCGGACCACGAGGGGTTTTAATATTCATAAATCATCCACTGTTTGTTTATTAACACAATGATTAAAGTGGCATTTAAAGAATTGCTTTCTCAGATTAATGAGCACATATTTTTCTAAATAGATTTAGTTTGAAAAAACCAACAACTTATAAACACAAGACAAATGAGTCTGCTAAATGACATTTTGATTATAGATGGATGTTTTCTAATAAAGTTTCTTTTTGTACTTTCAGTCTAACTTTTTTCTTTTGCTGATATATGGTGCGCCAGGTGTAAAATAAAATGTTCATTAATATATTTGTCTTTATTTAGCTCACTTTTTGAGTGTTAAAATCTTTCACTAATGTTATTCAGCTCACTGCTCTTACATTTAGTACATTTTTACTAAAAATTAAATTTAAATTAAAACAATTCTATTTAAATATTAAATCCTGAATCTAAATGCTTAAATCTGAATGTAAAAGTTAAACGTTAAATGTTGAAGTTCACATTTAGGTATTTTGGAATGGAACGCAGCCTTTGCTGTTGGTGATGTCATCATCCTGAGACAGTAGCAACCGCTAGCTCCAAAGCAGCTAAAGCTTCTCTATAAAACATCAAACTTGCAGTTCTGTCTGGTGTCTGAGCTGCACTTCAAACTGCTGGACCACCAGGACCACCCATGTTGGATTTTATGAACACATTTTGAGTTTAGATTTAAATATTATTTTCAGCAGTGTTAGCAGCAGCTAGCAGCAGCTAGCAGCAGTCATTGTTGATGTTTGTCACAGGTATCATCCTGGTTATCTGACGCTAACGTCTGCTAACGCTTCTAACACTGCTGAAGATAATAAAAATCTAAACTCAAAATAGAAAAACTCGTACCTCAATGTGAACTTCAACATTTAAGGTTTAACTTTTACATTTAGATTAAGAGTAAAATATTTAAATACATTTTTAACATTTATATCAAACATTCAGTAAAAATTAGCTAAATGTAAGAATAGTGAGCTAAATAACAATAAAATGTTAGTAGACAATTTCAAAAAGTGAGTTAAATAATGACAAATATGTTAGTGAAATCTTTTAACATTTCATTTTACACTTGCTGCCCCATATTGTTAGGATTTTCAATCAGGCAAATAAAAAGCAACCTCTTTCTTTATGTTTGATCCATTTAGAATATTAGATTTTAGCTTTGAGGAAAAGTAAAAAACAAAAAAGAAAGAATCCTCTCCTCTTGATGTATTCTGGATCTGCTGAACCGTGGTGTTTCTCCACTCTCAGCAGTTAAACGTGCTGACAGACGATCACGTGCACCATCAGGAGGATGATTGTAGCTCGTTTCAGCTTGATGTTGGACCTTGTTTCTCGGAACATGAACCCACAGACGAGGAGGTAAATCAAATGAACGACACAGAAGAAGGAGGCAGAGACTTCCAGAAGCTCATCTTTTCTGCAGCTGGTTTCAAATTTGCTCATTAGGTCAGAAAAAAAGTCTAATTTTCTTTTCTTATGGGGAACTTTTGCAGCATCTAAGTTCCCGTTACCTAAAATTCTAATAATATTTTGCACATTTATTTAATCTTTACTTGTGGTATGTTGCTTTTGCATGTCTGAAAGTTGGTGACATTAAAAAGGCCCCAAAACAAAATAAAGTGATGTAAATGAAAGTTTCCCATTAGTCAGAAACAAAATGAGTAAAGATGAGGTGTTGCTCAGGTCACAGATGAGTTCTTTGCTTTCAGATCAGTTTAAAAGCAACATGCTCTGTGCTGTCTGAAGCTCAGAAGCTCACAGAGTTTCAGTTACACTGGGCTGCCCCCCTGCTCTGCACAGTCGACCCCCAGGAGGCGTCTTTATTTTGTTTTCTGAAGCCTGACCGGCTGCCTGAACGCAGCTTCAGGGGCCCGGAGGAGCCGAGCAGCAGGACAACGCTGTGAGTGGAAAACAAACAGTATTGATCCTGCTGGACTCGGCCGTGGGATCAATCATCGTGACGTTTACTGGGAGAGGGAAGAAACCCAGGAGCTGCTGGACTCTGGGATTCTGAGAGTCTCATTATCCGGGTCATATTTTAGCAGCAAAGGAAACAGGGTCATGTTTCTGTTTGTTGAAAGGTTGACCTGAAAGGACAGGATTCACTGTGCAGAAAAACACAATTTAATTAAAAATTACACACTATTTAAACACATACGCCTATAAAGTATTTGGAAAAAAAAACAACCAAGTAAAAGTAAAAATACCTTAACAGAAAATGACTCAAGTAAAAGTACTGGGAGCTTTTATTTTGAAAAAAGGGTGTCGTACAACTTCCCCCGGTTCTTTACCTTTAGTTTGACACCCTTACAAAAAATAAAAAATGTGGAAAGGCTTTTAAAGAAATTTCAGCGGATAACCTAATTTAAGGTTGAGTAAATTCAACTCCATTTTTTAGAGTGCATAAACAACTCCTTTCATGAGTTTGAACATATTTAATTTGTAATGAGGTGATGAATTTTAAAGAAATAAAAGTGCAATTTTTAGGTTTTAAATGTAACAAAATAAAAGTAAAATTAACGATTTCAAAAATACTAATTACAAATCCTCAAAAAAAAAAAAAAAAAATACTTCAGTACTGCACAAAGTAAAAGTACTTAGTTACTATAAAACTCTGCTTAAACCTGGATTTTGTTAAAAACTTCTACTTAGAATCCAAATCCCTTAAAAGTGGACTGATGAAGTTCCTTGAGTCACCTTTTGTCCTCATAAATCCCCAGTGTACACACACACACACACACACACATGTTTGTTTCTGAACACCGTGGAGACCTTCCATTGACTTCCATTCATGTTTTTTAGACTTTATAGCCTAACCCTGACCATATGCCCTAAAATTAACCTCA
>JARVJO010000155.1:18426389-18457309 GCA_031762555.1 Cynodonichthys magdalenae | reverse complement strand
ACCCAGAACCAGAGTCTGACCCAGAACCAGAGTCTGACCCAGAACTACAGTCTGACCCAGAACCAGAGTCTGACCCAAACAGAATATAAAGATAGCTCTGCAGCACCAGGAGAGACTAAATTCAGCTTTTCTGCCTCCTGGAGACTCCAAGTCCACAACAAAATGTATTAACAGCTAAAAGTTGATTTTGCAGATATGTCCACTTTAAGTAATTTGTGTTATTATACCTTTAATTTACTTAACTTTTTAGCAGTGTTAGCGAAATCCAACCAAATATTTTTGATGCATCTTTGTCATTGTTATTTTGGGGGACAGAAGCTAGAAACTTTGGGAACCACAGGCCTAAAAGAAACCACGTTTTACAACTTTAAATATCCTAAAGAGCAATCTCTTGTTTCAGTTTAACAAAGCTGAACCCCTGAATGTGTCTGAAGTTTTACACAAGAAATCAAAACGACAGGAGGAAGGGTTGATAAAAACACTCATATTGATCACAGATGTGCACTCCCCCTGGTCCAACCTTTACTGGACCATGTGTCACTTCTCAGCTTCTGGACAGGGACACAAACAGAGACATTCATCTTATTGTCTATGAATGATTGATATGTTTCTGTTTTGTACTCTGATCGTCTTAAAAACGTTCTTGAATTCAGACCAAGAACTTTTATTGTGCCAATGCTTCACAAACATTCACACGATTGAGAAATCTTCTTCCGTACATTTTTCAAACCTATTGTAGTATTTCAACAATTCATAAATGAAAATGTTCAGCTCCTTCAGGACATTACAGTGATGACTTTTGGTATTTCAGCTATTCATACTTTTTTAGCCTTTTCACTGTTTCTGCCATATTTTTCCCTTTGAAAATGAATGGAGCTGTTTTCAGCATCTTTAAAACCCTTCAAAATGTTTATAAATCTTTACCTTAACAGTTTTGTTCTGCTCTTTTTAACTTCTATATTTAGCTTTTTTTTTTTTTTTTAATTTTAGCATTTTTCTGATATTTCTTGCTAAAATTCTTCTCCTTTCTCTAGATTGTACTTTTTGGTGCTTTCAGCTTCTCTTTGTGATAATTTGAGCTTTAATGCTTCTTTCATTTGCCTTCTGCTTATTTCAGCTGTTTGCTGAAGTTTTAGCTACTGTTTAGCTGTTATAAGCTAAAATTAATTTTTAAGCTGGAATCACACTTTAGGGGCCATTTCAGATTTTTTTCTGCTAAGTTCTGCAAACATGTGTTCCTTCTGTTTTTTATGCTAAATTAAGCATTTTTAGCTACATCTTAGCTGTTTTGAGGCACTGTTTTGTTTTAGCTACTTTACAACTAATTGCAACTTTTTTGTACTTTCATTATTTTTTTCTGCTAATTTTGTTTTTACACCACTTTCACCATCTATGAGCTATTTTAAACTTACTTTTAGCTTCTTATTATGCTAATTTTAGTGATATTTTAGCAATTCTTCTGCTAATTTCTGCTTTTTTGTGCTTCTTTCTGCTAATTTGAGCTTTCATGCTTCTTTCGCGTTTCAAAACAACTTGCATTAAACTTTATGTTTCAGTTAAAGTTTTCAGCAAGAAGCATTCACACTAGCAATTTCTCCATTTTAACACAGTAATCATCTTTTTTCAGCTGCTAATAAAAGGAAAGCAAAATGTAACCATAGTCACAAAAAGCCATGTGACTTTCTACCTCATCCCTAACAAATACCAATATTTGACTCATGTTTTACCTTCCTGTCAAGACAAACCTTAAATTACTACAGACGTTTCAATTGTGGGTTCAGCTCTGGCATTTACTGCTTCAGTGGCAGAATTGTTTGATCAAGCGTTTGTGTCGAGCGCTGATCCAATAGCAGCCTTCAAGTTGTTTACTTCCACAAACACGTCTTCTCTTAGTAATTTCTAGACCTGCAGCGGGGGAAAGGCCAGCAGGTGGAGGGGGATTTGACAGAGGCGATCAGAGACATGATTCAGGCTCAGGCGTGACAAACAAAACACTACAGAACACAAATCCAATACAACCAGAACCAAATTCAGTCCCATAGTTAGGAAAAACACAAGAGAAGCTGGGAATATTAAAGAAATCTAACCGTTTCACCGTTTCAAATATATTTAGTGTTTTGATTGTTAAGCTGAATTTTTTAGCACAATCTCATGTGATGTGTTATTTTTGAATGATTTCTCCCAGTTGCTTCTTTTTATATTAAAATCCTTCTTTATTTTAAGATTTTCTGCTTTAGAGCTATGTGACATGCCAAGGTTTGCACCTCATCAATCACAAGAAAAGCCCCGTCCCAAACCATGCCCTAGTTTATTTATTTATATTTGTTTTACTCTAAACTGGAGCAAAATCACATATAAATTGATGTATGAGCTCATTCTGCTGGACTCCTGCTGCACATTAGATGTGAGGAAAACATCTCGACGGCGTATCACTCACAGAAAGAAGCATTAGCTGCAACATCAGCTCGTTCCACTAAATATCTAATCAATACGGAGTGATTAAAGCAGATCTTTGGGAGGATAAATGGCCTCGTTTCACAAGGAGAGATCTGATTTAAATTTACTCTCAGTCCAACGCAGGATGAAATTCTTCTTGTTTTAGATTTGTGTGTTCAGATGACTTCCAGTACAATAAGATCCTCTGAACAAATCTGAACTGTTTTTGTTATGAACTTTGCCTCCAGGAATAATTGCGCAGCAGAGATGACATCATTTACATGCAGATCCACAGACTGTGATGATGACTCTGATGTCCTCAAACTTTGTTTGAACTGGATTTATAAATGATGTATCAAACCTTTTCAACACGTTTGTTCATGTCTGTGACCTTCAACCCTCCTGTTTTTGCATTAAGTGAATAATTTAAAAGCTAATAGAAGGTTTTCTGCATCACAGCACAGAATGAAAACAATCTATCTGCAGAAGTTAACAGGGTCATTGATCAGAACCGAGGCCTCATTGATTAGAAGAGCAGCAGAGATTTTTGGATTTTAAGCCTCATTCTGCTGCAACAGGACTTATTAAAGAAATAAAAATATATTAGACCAGGGGTCTGCAACTTGTGGCTCAGGAGCTGCTTGCAGGTCTTTGGTTCCACTGCAGCGGCTTTCTGAAGCGTTGACCAAAACTAACATGAGATTGATTTTTTTAACACCCACAACAGAAAAGACTGTAGCAGATTCTCTGTCTATTTGTTCACAAATGTTCAAAATGAATAATACAAGGAATGAAACATGTTGATTGGACCAGGCTAGTGGTTTGTTCAACACTTCAACAGCATGTTTTTTTTCTCAAATTCATCAGGAATCTTTTTTGGAATACCTGTAAGACAAGTTGTTGAGAAGAAATAAGGTGAATTTTGTCAGAAAATGAAAATCTTGAAAGTTTTTATTGAATTGGATATGACTGAACTGTAATTTCTCTTTGGGATCAATAAAGTATTTTTGAACTGAATTGAATTGAATATGAAAATGTCACTTGAAAATATAATATCTGCCCCTAAAATGGTCTTCTTTTAATCTAAAGTGTAAAAATAATATTAAATGTTCAAATTCACTGTATATCTTTAGTTGTACAATGTCACTTGTCACTCCCACTGGCCGAACCCCCCCCCCCCCTTTAAAAAAACGTGGCAGTTGAAAGTCACAGATGTAGGTTGTTTTGCTGCTCCGGACACATTTTATTAGTGAGCCGAGGAGCAGAAATGTCTCTTTTGGTTGTAAAGGTTACAGAGCCCTGCATCATACAGGTTGATTTTTGGTTCAGGAAATTAAAAAGCTGCTGGTGAAAACTCAAAAACCTGCAGACATGTTGGATTATTCTTAAAGTTTTAGTACATTTCTGTTATCACACTTTTGTTTGATACTTTAGACGAGGTTCTGTTCTGTGTGTAGCTAACCACAGACATGTGGCGTCAGACTAAAGACATCTGTCTGCGTGAATAGTTTCCTTTATCATTGTGTCTAAAGTTATTCATCTTCAGAACACACATCCACAGCTGCTCTATCTTATCTGCAGACACACGTCTCATCCAGCCGAAGGAACAATCAGTTTATTTGAGGTCTGCACACATCAGGATTCCTTTTAGTGCAGATCTGAGTGAGCTGTGTGCTCTTCAGATGAGCTTACAGTGCCTGTGACAGCTGTAACATTCACAGGTGAAGATGCTTCTCCTTTTTTTGTGCTGATGGCACGATGGTGGTCTAATTATGCACAGCAGCTAAAGTGTGTGCGTGCAGATTGTTTCATATGTATGTGCATGTTTATGAGGGGACAAAACAAACGTGCAGGTTTGGCTGCACACTGGATTTGCAGTTGCCCTTGGTAATGTGCTTACTACTGAATGGTATCCATTGGTTACCTAAACAGTGTGGAAAGAAAGAGGGATGATGCAGCAGACAAGATGCAAACACATTTTTATCACTCCTGCTGCTGCCTTTTCTGTCCTGCCTCCCTGACTCAGTTCACTGACTGATATAAAACCATAAAATACTGAAAAATCCAGCTTCTTCCACCCTGCAGGGTCAATGTTGTAAGCTTTACATTAAATAATTCTTCCTGAGACATGAACTTGAGCTTCTGTGCTGCAAGAATATAATGATGCACATTTAAAAAAACAACAGATTTTTCATATCTAAAGCATAAATTCCACTTTAATCCCAGACTACGAGCAGTTTCTGTGTAATGAGCACCACATTCTCTCTTTTAAATGTCCTTGTTCTCTTCCTTCCTCTCCTCCATCCCACTTCCTGTCTCCCTGTGTTTTTCTCCCTCCTCTCCATCCTCCCCTCCTCCCCTCCTCCCTAGCATGGCCGTGCCGAGTTTTCCTGGGAAGGAATCAATGTAAGTCTCCTCGTTCAAATGTCCCTACTTCCTGCTCAAATCTCTCCCCGTCACTTTGCCCCCCCATCCCCTCACAGACTTACCTGAAAGCTTTCTGTACATAAGTTGACATCCTGCTTGTTTATCCGTCCACCACTCTCTCTCCTGCTTATCTCTCTCTACCGCAGACTCTCTCTCTCTCTTATCCCCAGTTTTTTTCTTATTTCTTTTTCTACCTGTAAATTCTCAACCATCCGCCTCCTCTGTTAATCTACTGTACAGCAAGCTCCACATATACAGAGAGTGGCAGATAACAGGCTGTAATAAGCTTATCTTATCTTCAGCTGAAGCTCCAGTTAGAACTGAGAGCAGGGCTGATGAAGTGCATCTCTAACAAACACTTTGTCGATTTTCTGCAGGATTTATTTACGCGTGAACACAATTTCACCAAATCAAACATGAATTGATTTCACCAAGTAGTTTTTTATAAAGATAAATGTCTGAATGCTGTCTGAATTCACTTCTTTTGAAGGAAAAAGTGAAAACATGAGACCTAGCATTCCTTGCAGCCTCTCATCAGAGATTTTGTTGAAAAATGATGCAGTTAGGGTCATTTTGTTCAAACTTTGAACATAAAATTATATGTAATTTTCTATAAGATCTCACATGATCTGTTAGTGCTTGAAGTATGTGTTTGATATGACTGTCAGCTACTACCACAACAAACTTGGTGTAAAATTCACTTGCTTTGTTGTGATGATGTCTTGAATTAGGTTGACTCCAAAACTTAATCAGCTGTAAACCTCAACCCAATATTTCATGAAAATTTCATTAAAATTTGTTGAGTGATTTGTGAGATATTTTGCTAACAGGCAAACACACACAGACAGGGCGGCGGTTGATAAAAATGTCTGGTGTGTAAAATCCAGCAGAAGACCACCTTTAACCAAACAGCAAAGCTTCATGATGAGCAATTAGCAACAACTAAATCCAAATTAAAGGTGGAGCTGGATTATGCAATGAGTGCTTCGCTCTGCAGATTTCGTGAGGTGTAAGGAGATTAGTTTTTTTTTTTTTTGCCAAATGTTTTAAACCTCTGATGTGAAACAATCTTTTCTTTTTAAATGTATTCCCCTCTAGTTGCTGAAGTCAGCAGAAGTTTAGAGAGGACTTGAGGTAAAACTGAAATAATTACAATATAAATTGTTCAGGTATTTATTTCTGCCAGGCTGGTATTTGACTGCAAACTGATTTGTATTCAGTTCCTCCAGTTGTTCTGTTCGACATGTTAAACTGTCTGTTTGGAGAAAGAGAGAAGTTTTATCAGTTTAGCAAAGATTAACTAAAGATAACTGCTGGAAACTGGAGGCCTGAAGACTGAAGTGACGTCTTCATAATAAAACTGACCCTGATCAGGTTATAAATTAGTTGTTGTGTTTGGAATCATCATGACCCAGTTTGGTCCAGGTTTCACCTCAGTTGCTCCGAGATGAAGCTGTATGGTTGTATTTGTCCCAACATGCTGCTGTGAATCATGGGTAAAAAATCTGGACTTCAAACAAACCGGACTTGTTCGGTTGTTTTGTTCAGTTATGAATTTTAATCTGTAATCTGTTAACTCAGGCTGTAGAGTCAAGACTGCAGCTCATTTGTGCTCATTTGCATGGTCTGACCTTGGGGTGAACTTGCCTCTGAGGATTATTTTTTTTACTATAAATTAACTATTAGATGTTTGAAAACGATTTCATTTTCTTTCCCACATTGAATAACAGCAATAATTACTTCTCTGAGGTCATTGCTGATGTCTTTCATCTGTGACATTTAGGAAAGTAAATAAAGTCAACATCTGAGTTTATTTTTTATTTACTCTTTGTTTTCATCTGAGGATGGATTTATAATGTTTAGATGTGATGGATGAGTTAAAATGATATATTTATTAACGTGTCTTCTCTAACTGTAGCTGTCTGATTCAATGTATTTTTAACATGACATTTAAAACATTACAGACAAAAAGACTTCATTTTAACCCCTTTATCCTAACAGAAGAAGATTTTCTGCAGACTGAAAGTGAGCAGCTGCTGCTGCTGCAGCTCATATTCAGCTGCTCAGATTTATCCTGCTGTGATAAATGATTAGATTTGTTCTGAACTTGGTTACCACAAAAAGAAAAGAAAATAATTTCGTAACAAATGATTCTGGTTACGGGGGACCTGTGCACTTCTGCCTTATTGCCTGTGTTGTAGATATTAGATTGAAAGAGGAATATTGCTTTGAAAGTTACGTGACTCAGCTGCTGCACTGGACCAAACAATAACTGTTGTGTTCAGAGAACGGAACACGAGGACACAACATGCTTCTGGTTTCTCTTTGCACTTCAGTTCAAAACCCTCCACTCAGAGTTGGGGTTTTTTCTGCCTGGAATTATCTTCTGGGAGAAGTCGTCTCTTTCTTCATTAGTTTTCAGACAGTGACAGAATCACAGCAGAAGTTTGCTGAAGCCAGAAACAGGAGTGTTTGATTTTCTTGTTAATGACTTTTTAAATCCATTAAACGAAGCAAAACGCAGGAAAAACAGCACGTTTAATTCATCTCCTCAGCTGTTTTTATCCACCATTTTATAATTTCACTCATTTATTGAGCAGATGTTGCTTCGCAGGGAGAGTAAACATCATCAGAAGGTACTTAATTCAACAGATATTCCATACTTTTTCATTTCAGTGAACAAATATTAAAGGTTTTTTTTGTAGGTTTTGTTTCAGGTCTAAAGAATAAAGCCAGACAAACTCATTAACTAACTAAATAAAAGACATTCAGGATGATATTTGTTGTGATTAATTCATATATTAAAGGTTGTAATTGTTTGTAATGTGTACTGTTCTATACCAGCAGTAACTTTTTCACCTTTTATCTGAGCCATTTTGTGTCAAATCCAGGCTTCTGCTCTCAAGATTCATATTTTTAATTGCTTTTGAATCACTACATTTTTCCCTTTGGCTCTCTGACGCTCCTCTTTTTAAATAAATGAATCATGTAAGCCATTTTCAAAGTGTTAAAGTAATTAACCCTTCTTTCTTTGTTTCTTTTATCATAACCCTCCTCTTCTCTCACCTCACCTGCATCTTTCTCTGAAATCGTTTCATCTTTTAACTCCATTTCTTTTAACGATCTCTTTCTTTCTGTTCTCCTGATGTCATTCTCTGTGACATGATGATTTTCATCTGCTCTCCATCTTTTAAACACTCCGCCCACCTTTCTGTTTCACTTCTTCCTGCTCACCTGCCACCATGCTCTGGCCCCTCCCCTCTGTCTTCAGTTGTCCATGGAGGACACTACGTCCATTCTGCCTCGTCTCAAGAGGAAGCCCGCCAACACCTATGGGATCGGTGCCCTGGCTAAGTCCTCTCTGTCAGGTGTGTCAGGTGTGTGTCTGTGCTGCTAGATGGTAAAACAGCCCCCATGTTGGCTCCACATGCTCCACAGAAAGGTTAAAGGTGAAGTTTTTGTTGAACAGAGAAACAGGGGGGGACCTCGTTTCTGTTTTGAGTAAAAGATCATTTTTGTTTTCTTTGTGTGCTGTTCAGATGGTTATTTGGTGTCGAAGAGGCGAATGATCATTTTCACTTGACTTACATTAAAAAAATCGACCAGTTTTCAGTCCTCAGAGATGATGTTAGTGGTTGAAAGTTAGCTTTAATGTAGCTGAAGAACTGTGATTGTCAGTACGTTTGTCACTGTGACCCAGAGAAAAGGTAAAACCAGAACATTTACAACATGTTCATTTGTTAAAAAAATGTCTGTTTGCTGTAATTTTCTGTCCTGTTTGCCTCAGATGACTGAAGAAATGTCAGGATTCTGGTGCTACTCTGAAAGAAAGTGATGCAGATTGCCAGACCATCTATTACCAGAATCATAGTTTGTAAAATAACTTCTCTCCAGTTGTCTATTCTTGAGTTATTTCGTTTAATGCTGAATTATAAATCTAACAAAGTTAGAGACAAGCAGCTAAATCCACCAATCACCTGCTCATCCATCGTCACTTCTGTCTTATAACTAAAAAACTAAAAATGAATAGTTTATATTTCCATTTTATACTTTACAAAGTCTTTTTTTTAAAAGTCAATAACATACTGTAAAATTACTAGATTCAGCATAGTGGTAGCATATATAACCCCCCATGTACCAATGCATCAGAACAGATTTATTGTGTTGGGTGGGGGGTCCAGGGGGGTTCATTGGTGGGCTCGATGGATAGCCCTTCATCAGAGTTAAACAAAAAAATTAAATAAATAAAAATCTGAAGCTCCTGTGTTAAATGGTTTTTGAGTTATAAGCATTTTTGTATGTCCAGACACCCCCTCTTGGAGCCCCTCCTCAATTATGGGGTGTATTGTAAAACCGTTGGCTGGAGCAGTGTAGGTCAGACACATCTACTGACTAATTACATGTTGATCGGTGCAGCTGTTTCCGTTATACGGTTGACCAAAAATCACTAATAAATGAATAAATAAATTTAATAAGGGGGGGGGGGGTCATAATAAACATTGATATACTAAAGTTGTTAAAAATAGATGACATCCTAATGCTGGCTGTGAAGAAAGAAAACAGGCTGCAAAGCAGTTGATTTTCTGTTGTGGAAACAGTTTCTGCTTTGATTTAGGTTTTGGAAACATCAGCTCCTGCTTTTATTTTCCTTTTGTTGGCTAAATAACCAACTGGAACGCGTGAAGACAAAGGGCTGAAATGAGCTTTTAACGCTTCGCTGTAAAATGGCAGGTTGGGTAAATCACACCTGGCTTCAACAGAAAACTTCACCCTCAACCTGGGGAGGGGGAGGAGCTTGGACTCAACATGACCGCCCCTGTGGGTGCCCCTTCCTATATCACTTCCTATTTCCCTTCCTCTCTTCCATTGATCCAACAGCTGACGTCAATGACACGTTTCAGAGTCATTGATGGAAATTCAATCAGATCTTTGATTTCAGAGAAACTAAAGTAAGTGAGGCTGCTTACTTTACGAGCTGCTGAAGCATCTCCACAGGCGTGTTGGGGAGCGTAGTGTTGTTGTACCGTGGAGGTGCTGGTGTTTGTGGACTAGTTCTGTGCAGTGCAGTGGCTGGTGCCTCTGTTCTTCTCTCTCTGTGTGCTCAGCCTTGTGTAGCACCTGTTTGTGTAAAAAGTCTTGTTTTTCTGTCTTGTGTACCAGAAATAAATATTTTTTTACCAGTGTAAAGCATCATGTTTTAGGTTTTAGCTGAGACCCCAACACCCTCCCTCCATTCTTCATCCCCATTCCTGTTTCCATCTCCAATTAGTCTCTGCAGCCAGTTTGATTTTCAGATGAGATTCTTTGTCTAAAGGGACGACTGAGTCTATTTATACCTCAGCCTGCAACCTGTCCTGTGGACCTGGGGAGCAGTTTTACAAAGCTCCGTCTCCGTTTATTCATGCCTGCTTGATTTTAATTGAACTTTTTTAATCAATCAAGCATTTGACTCGAGGAATATGCCCCTAGTTTGAAGCTAGTATTTGCATTTGAATTGGACCGAGGTTTGATGGGAATCCGTTGTCAAAGTTCAGTTTGCAACCAAAGAACCTTCGTCTTTGTTTTTGATCACAACCAGTAGAGACGTTCTAGATTCATTTCTTATAGAGATGAGTCAGCATTTCAGTCATAACATTTGTCTTCTTCTATCAGGCAACTGTTTCTCAGACCTGAGCAGGATCTGATTAGTGACTTTTTATTTATCTAAATTTCACACTTAAATGCAAATAAATCCTATTTATCAAAAAGAAATATGACCAAATTCTATAAAGATCTATTGAATACTTTTTATAAGATGCTTTTTATAAGAAATATGTCTGTTCCACCCTGAACAAGCCAGACCTCATCTGATCATGGAAGCTAAGCAGGGTCAGGCCTGGTTAGTACTTGGATGGGAGACCACCTGGGTACATCAGGTGAAACCAATGTTGGAGTTAAAACTCTGACAAGAGAAAACCTTTGACCATAAGAGGTCATAGGTCACTTTCTGTGAAGGATAACACACATAAATAGTTTTCAACTAACACAATGCAAACGTCCAAAACAGATTGTGTCTGAAAACCACAACCTGTTGTTTGTGTGTTCCATTAATCACTTCACCTCATGAAAAACATAAAGTCATCCCTTCATCCACAACATTTATCACTTCTATCCCAGTCTTTAGGATTAAACAGATCTTCTTCATCACAGCTCCTCATCTTCATTCTACTCCCCCCCCTCGCCTCAGCTGGAGGTGTAGTCAACTGCAGAGGCCAGAAGGAGTTTTGACAGTGTTTTGTGTGTGTGTGTGTGTCTCTGTGTGTGTGCATGTGTGTTGCTGGTCCTCCCCTCCCCTCCGCCCACCATACCATAGGAGTGACCCGCTCCATGAAGGACAAGGTGACCAAGCCCACCGCCATGGCCCAGGGTCGCGTGGCCCACATGATCGAGTGGCAGAGCTGGGGCAAGCCGTCGGCGGGGCCGCTGGGGGCGTTGGGGCACACCAACCTGCAGCGGGAGAAGGAGAGGAGGATGGAGAACGACGCCTACAGCGACCTCAGTGATGGCGAGAAGGAGGCTCGCTTTGCTGCAGGTGAGTGTCTGGATTGGACCGTCACACCAAAATACTAACATTAATGATAAAGTTCCACTCACTGCTTTGATTTATTGCTAATTAACTATGCACCACCAAAACAGGGACTGGAATTTATGTAACTGTAACACACTCCTTTTTTCTCTCCTCACCTCTCATCCATCCCGTCTTCAGGGATCATGCAGCAGTTTGCGATCTCTGAGGCCACTCTGTTCGGCTGGAACTCGATGGACGGCGAGAGCATGGGAGCCGGCTCCAACCAGGGGAGCGTCGCTCACCTGAGTGAGGTCAACCAGGAGAGTATAACCAGCAGAGGTAAACGGCACACGGTGTTGATCTGCAGGATGTAACACACAGTAGACGCTACAGTTTACCAGATTTTACACAAGTTGGCAAGAGTTTCAAACATCTCCATTCACTCTCATCGTCAGCTTCTTAATAAACTTCTAAATGTGAGCGTTGCAAACTAAAAGAAAGCCACGTCAGTCACTCTTTCAGACAAAAGTCAAGTACTTTTGGAGGACGAGCACACAGCTGCACATTTCACACCTGCAGGGCACTGACTCAGACTCTTCCAAATGACAAATCCGGGTGACGGTCTGTCATTTCAGAGCTATCAGATGGGTTTCTGTGTGAGAGAAAACCAGAAATGTGAAAGACGAGCTGAATGAAAAGAGAAGCATTTAACTTTTACAACTTGGTTTAAAATAAAAAGAGAACTGATGGTTTCAAGTTTAAAGACATTTCTACAGATCAGTTTCACAGTAACCAATAAAAATAATTAAAATATTTAATTCAGTGTATATTTTTCAGCCTTTTCTCTTCTAAATTTGTAATCCTAACAGATGTAGCACTTTCAGCTGTGCTCACAGTAAGTCTGTAAACTAAATCATTTTCAGTTGGTGTACAACTCTGTCTAAGCCCTGAGGGACTCTGTAGGTTAGCACAAGGACTTAGCCCTGCTTTCATTAACACCAACCATATGGGCTCCACTCAGGGCTTCCTCGTGCATAAAAACTCTCACACACACCCTCACACACACAGCCATGATTATAAAGCTGCAGGGTTGAGGGGATGTTTCTCCTCCACAAAGTTGAAGTGTTATCACTTCAGAGCTGCAGCAGACAGGCTAATCATGCTCATGTTAAGGTTTTTACAACCATAATGTTCCTGTGAATTCTCAAAGCACAGAACCTGCAGACAAACTCGGCTTTACGAGTTCAACTTTCAGGCTTTTTTTGTTGAGTCTTCCCGTTTTGAAACAGGTGCATTTATTTTACACATTAGGAAACTAGATTTTTAGTCAGATTTCTGTCCAATCAGCTTGTAATTTAGAATATTTAGCTTTGCTAAAAAAAAACGTAAACCATTTTAAATGTCCTTTAAAACTTTTATTTTTATTGTTGCTGTGTTTTATTCCTTCTATTTAATAGTTTTATTTTTTGGGATCTTAACCCCCTCCTTGTTTGGGTGTCCCTGAACAGACCAGGTGCTCCATCACTCCTCTGCAGACGTCTGGCCTCACACGTACGTCTCACAGGGTCTTTACTGCCTGTCGTCCTCCGACGCTTGGGACCCAATCACCAGCCAGCCCTCAGGTGTGGTCTCGCCTGCTGCAGGCTCCTACATCATGGCTGCTGGTGAGGATTCTTACTCCCATGAAATTTGCAGCAGTTTTTTTCCAAAGCCACTGAACTTAAAACCATCCGGTTGTTTCTGCGTCCGTTCCAGGCGGGAGCAACGGAGTAGGGGGCACACCGGCCGAAGGGTACGACGGGACGGTGGGCGGTTATATTCAGCATCACCAGGCTCAAATTGCAATGCAGCAGCAGAGTCAACTCCAGCAGCTTCAGCAGCTTCAGCAGCTTCATCAATACCAGCAACACCAGCTTCTGCAGTACCAACAGCAACAACAGGTCTGTAGCAGAGTGATAAAACCACTTCATGCTGCAAATGCTGGAACCTGAAAGACAAAATGAGTTGCATATTTAATGACAAGAGGAGGATATGTTTATACCTTTAGCATCAAAGTCTGATCAAACCATCTGTGACAATAACCAAAGCAGCACATTTCAGATGTGTTTGCTTATAAAAAAGTCCTATTTGTGATGTTGTGAGTAATAATCTTTGTTTATGTGATGGTGTGAGGCTCACAGCTGCACCTTCAATCACAGCAGAGACATCGTGCTCCTCAGTTCACCATCAGGTCTGAATATTTACACCAAACTTTCTGTGGCAGGTTCTTGTTTGAAGCATTTTATCAGAAACCTCCGTCTGCAGGGAGATTTTCTGCAAACAGAGTGAGTCATGATGTGCTGCGACACCCGGAGACTTTTCCAGGCGTCGCTGGCTGCTCCTGCTCGCTGCATTCTGCGGGCTCATTAAAAACCTGTGGGTTATGAAATAATAACTTTAAAAGGTCAGGGACTGTTTCTCTGAAAAGGTGTGCTGATCCGAGGCCACAATGGAAATGAGCTTGTTAGCTTCACTCTGTGCTTCCTTCAGCAAGAACTGAATCCATCTCGTTATATAACACTGTGTAGGTATTAGATTAAATTTATGGAACATTTTTCTTGGTCAGCGCAGATGAGCTTCAGGTCTTTTCTCTTTCATTACCTGCAGCATCATCCCTGACTTCTGATTAAAGAAGTGGGAGGAGATGCAAAACACGAGAAGGGAGTCCAAAACTAAAGAATTGATTTCTTTTTTCGGAACAAGCCTGAAGCTTTGTTTTTAAAATTGATATGAAAGCAAGAAAGTGTGTTTTACTTTTATTATGCTTGAAAATGTAGGTTTGGTTTGGATTTCCTACAGTTCTGCTGCTGTAGGTTCAGACTGCTGGGGGACAAACTACAACCTCATTATGAAGAGAAGATTCAACACAGTTTGCTGGTTTTAACTTTGACTAACTTACACTTTATGATGAACGTGAATATTTCTGTACAGTGCCTTGAGATGACTTTTTGTGTAAGTTAACTTATAGCAACTGTTATTTGGAACTGATTAAAACACAAATCCTCAAGCATCTTCACTTTTCCCATCTTCTTTCCTCTCTGTGTCCAGACTATGGAGCACAGGCTACACAGTGCCTCCCATTCCCTCCAAGCCACCCCCAACAGCACCATCCACAGCCTGGGTCCTCCCACTCACCCCCGGCTAGCCGACCTTTGGGGGGCTGCGCAGGTTGAGGCCCATCAGGTAGGCGCTCGTCCGCTGAATGCTAATGATCAGATCACGTTTGCAGACCAGATGATGATTTAATAAGTTGTGACAGAACAGCTTTGACACAGAACAAAACACTGACTGCAAACCTGGCTTCAGTCACATGACAGACCGACAGTCATCCCAACCAACAGATCATCATGTTTAGAAAGTCAACATACCAAAATAAAATAGATTGCATTAAAACAGTTTTTACACAGGATTAACTTTATGTGATTTTCATTACATTTGACTTTGACATTCACTCAATTTTTGTCTTATTGATCTGACTTTTTTATCAGCAGGCCAATTTAGCACACAGCTGTAGAGCAGTGAATGATGAGCAGCCAGGGGAGTCTTGAAGGTAGGAGACGGGCTGCAGATCTGCATGGTGCCCTCCCAAAAGGTCTGCATGTCAGCTTGAAGGGGATTGGATGGATTTTGGGGAGCAGTTGTTGGCATGACAGAAAGTTTCTGACTGTAGGCCTTGGGATTCAGCATCTGCGCCTGTTGCATCTGCCTCAGTATCTTTGATGCCCTGCACAGGAAACCCAGGCTGGTTTGGGACAAGAGAAGTCTTAACTTGCCTGTTCTATGTTCCCTTTTTTCTTTTATTTTCTGTTCTGTCATCAGGGATTATAGGAGCTCCCATGAAAGAGCGACGCCGTCTCTAATCAGAGATTAGAACCAGTAGAGAGTTTCCAGTTCAGTGTGAATGGAAAGAAAAAGCTTTTTGAGTCTGTAACTGATCTGTTTCCAGGTGGAAATCGTTGGGCAGCTGAGTGCACAGATGGCCGACATGGTTGGAGGGGTGGTGGAGACGGTTGGAGAGGAGCCAGAACCCGAGTCTGAAGAGATTCCTGAACAACACGAGGAGGAGGAAGAGGAGCTGACAAGAGTGAGTTAGAAACTGTTCATTACTTTCTTCAAGCTTCTCTTCTCTTTCAGGGAAAATTGAAACAAATTATAGTAAAATGTAGCTCAAACAAGGAGAACAAGAGCCACACTGAACAGAAACTGAGCCGAACTGGAGCTAAAAGTTAAAACAAGTGAAACACTAGCAGCAGCCACATTGTAATCCCTGCAAAACAAGTGCATGCATTTCATTCCTCACGCCTCCCTAACACATAGTATGTATGATTTTTCATTTTATGTTGGTTGTGTTAGTAAAAATGTAGGTCTTGTATACTTGGCAACAATTGTTGTTGATAGGATAACTCACCAGTTTGTCTAATAGAAATAAGAGATTAAAGCATCCTATTTGTCACTCTAATAATAATACTCAATTTGTGTGTTTTACAGGTAGAAGAGGTAACATTGACCCTGGAACCAGAGCCGTGCTCTTTGACACCGTCCCCGCTGAGGGAGGAGGCCCCCACGACCCGAGGTTCAAGCCCTGGACTACCAGCACAGATTGCAGAATCCATCCCAGAAAGAATACCGTTCGATGTCACTCCGTGTGTCGTCCAGTCGTTGGAGGAGAAAGACGAGGAGGCGGAGGAAGGCTCCATCGTCATCGTTGCAACCAACTGAGTCACATGGACAACAGAGGAGTGACGAATGCGGGACATAATTACTCCAATAATCAATCAAGCTACTATCTCATCCCTTCCCTCTCCCAAATATTTACCTGTTTTGAATCTGAGTAAACGCTTTTTTCAGCTGGAAATGTGGAATGTAATGTATCCAAACTGATGCCATCTAACTCCACCAAACCTTCCAGTTTAGCATCAAACATGTGGACTTCAATGCATTAAATGCAAAAGGAATGAGAGACACAAAACAGTGGTGGTTTGACAATGTTTGGACCAACTGGACCTAAAAACCACAGAACTGGAAGCAAACAGCTTGGAACAAAGGAGACAGATTTGTCAAGAAGAAGCAAACATAAAGAGGTGAGCGATGGAAGAAAGGGCAAATCTAAAAATTCTGTGCAATACTACAAACATGGACACGTCAGCTGCTTGGTTCATGTTACTTCTAATATCAGCAAAGACTCAGAGAAACCTTGGATTTGTTGATTGACATGTTTTGGTTTGAAGACTTCAATGAGGCCTGCACCCCGAGTTATTTTAAACACATCATCTGACCACAACCAAAAGGAAAGTGCATGCTTTTTAACAGTGACCTAGCCCTAACCGTATAACGCAGTATACAAAGTAATAATATAACAAATTGTTTTTATAATAAAAGAAAAAATATCCAATAAACTGATCTGTATATGTACGGATGTGAGACTGTGTGTGTGCACGAATGTAGCTGCTTTGTTTGGGTGTCAAATATATTTATTCTGAGAAACAAATTCACACTGGTGTTCTTCTGTTTCAGCTTGTGTTGCAAAACAAATGGAGGAACATCACAAGCTGCAAAAAATATACATCTAACCAAGTCTTATAGTCTTATATCCAGTCAAAAAAACAAATAAAAATGATTTTGTTTTGAGACTGATATACTAATACTATACTATGTGTTCGATTATTAATCTGGTTTGCCTGGAAATTTTCCTTATTTTAAGAAGTTTTCATAAGGTTCAGTTACAGAGCCCACAAGGGAACATGGGGGATTTGTTTTATTTTGCATTCCCACACAATTGTTATTGAGTTACCTCACAAAACTTTTTGTGTTCCCTCACAAAACTCGTTTATCACTGTTCTGCCTGCTGGTTTATTAACAAGTTCTCACGCTCACCGTTATACAGGAGTTAGTGACTTTAGTTCAGCTTTGGAATGAAACATCACAACCACACATGGAAGGATGTCATATGCAGACATTTTAACTCTGTGTAGCAATGTTAATATCAATTTCCCAACTTCTGGTGACATCCTTTTTTTTCACTAACCGAATATTTCAAAATAAAAGTCTGATTTAATTTAGTTCATACACAATTTTGTGTAGAAATGTAAAAAAATATTGGGAGGGAATGCAAATGTTTGTGAGGTAAAGCAAAAAGTATTGTGAGGGAACCCAAAAGGAAAAAATATCTTCCTATTATTCCACTTAATTCAGACTATAACATAGTATTTCTAACTATTTTTAATGACTATTACTTGCAGTGTAAGAATCCTTATATATATATATTTTTTTGTTAATTATAATGGTGCATTAAACAAGTTACTATAAAAAAGCCCACCTGGCACATACTCTGAAAGTATAGGTGTGTACTCTGTAAGTATTTACCAGGTTATTACCATGTGTACCTTTAAATATCAGGTATGTCTATACATGCTGTCTATGATTATATCTGAGTCACACAGAACTGGAAACATAAAAACAAATGAGCAGGATGATAAATTATTTCACCACAGTGAGATTTTTCTAAGAGAAAAACGATGTTTCACCCAGTTTAACATATAAAAATCTAACAAACTTTCCTGGGCTTCAAACAGACACAATAATATTCAGCTCAACTCAACTGATTCATTCGTTAAATCAATATATTATTCCTGTTTCTGAGTTTACAAAAAGTGTTCTTTAAATTGTTGTGCTGTTTCCAGCAGTTAGTGTCTGCTGACAGACAGAGAGAAATTAAAAGTTTCAGTTTCTGGAGCATAATTCACCTGGAGACCCCGATGCCCCTTTAGCTGTGATAAGCATCTGTCCTTTGTCCTGATGCTGTTCAGAGACCTCATCCTGTGAGCCGTCAGCCTCACTGAGTGCTGCTCACAAGATGATTGATGCTTCTCTGAAACAGTAATAGAACCTCAGTGGTTAAATGTGTTCCAGCTGCTCAGCAACAACTCTTGGTTTCATTGCAAACATTGAAACTCTCTGACTCTTTCAGCTTAAGTCAGTTGAGAAGAAATCATAATGACAAGTTGTTAATTTGTTCCACTTATTAATATATAAATATTATTTTTTTCTGGTCTACTTTAAACGGTCCTCAACTGAAAGAATGCATTTTCCACAGCAGACAAAGAAAGCTCCATTCAAGTTTTAACTTCACATAAAACTTTATTTGGCTACGCCGTTCACCTTTCACAGTTTTAGAAGTGTTCAGGACTCTAAAACACAAATAAATAAATATGTAAATAAATAAATATGCACAACAAGACAGAGGTCCTGTGACAATTCAACTCCTCTTTAACTTACAGAAAGCAAATTATGCAAAAAACTTTTTGTATAGGTAAATGTAAAGACTTTCAAGGCAGCACCTGAGAATCAGAGATGAGCGGATAAAAACAGATCATAGAAACAAACAATAAACAAATTCTAATAATCCAAAGCAGCTCTGCAGATTAAACATTTCTACTCTGATATCTTCCATTTATTGTGAGTTAACTCAGCAAAAAACCCTTTTAATCAGGTTTTTTCTCTGAGGATAGAGCAGAGTTTAAAAGATCAAATGAGAAACAACTAATAATGGCCTTTCCTGTGGTCATCCCTAAGTTTTATCTTTAAATAAAACTCAGTGGAGCCTACGACATAAGTCTAATATTTAAAAATATTTGCTTACAAATTTACATTCATCAACGTCTTGTATATATTCTGTATGAAGATCTTATGCAACAAACTGTCAGCTGTCAATCACTGTCCAAAACATGAGTCGTCATTTTGTGAAAGCTGCAGCAGATGTTTGATTTGTACAATAAGATCTTTGTGATTTTAAATGCTGTTTTGTTTATTTTGCTGTGAGGCATCTTTGTTTGAGTGTGGAGAGGTTTAGCTGTTGTCATCCATCTTTAGCTGCTTGATTTCTCAGCCTAACTGTGATGAGATGAGCTCTGAGGCTGCAGACACAAGGTCAGCACACAGTTTAGAGGTTGTTGTTGTGGAGCTTCGGCCAATCTTCCTCAGCAGACTGAGCAGCTTTATTACTGCTGCTCAAAACCCACGCTTGGAAAACAAAATCAATAGTTCCTGTTCTTATTTCATTTCAAAAAAATGATTTGTCCGACATAAACAGTCAAACAAAAGCAGAAATGAAAGGTGAATTGTTTTTTATTTGTTTTGACAGAAACAATTGTCCTAATTTCATAATGAGTGGCAGAAACTCCATCAATTACCTTATTGTTTTGTGATTATCGCTTATTATTCTCATACTTTAGATATTTCTGATCAGCTTCGTTACTCGTCACACAAAATGTAAGAAGAAAGAATAGAAATTTTCTGATGACTAAATATCTCTGATCTTGTTTTGTAGCAGAGAAAAGTTTTGTTTGCCACACACTGGTTACATTCTTTGGCTGGTATGAAAAAAGTGAGATTAGCAAGAAAATAAGGAAATATGGAAGAAGATGAGAAAACAGAAAGAAAACAGAAACCTTCAGACTGCAACAGTGTGATAAACAGAGACACGTTGATGTTCTAAAAACCAGAAGAAATTAAGAACAGAAAAAAATCAATAAAAAAATATTGTCATTATAAAAAATGTTAAACCATCGGCTCATCGTCGCTGTCCTCTGATATTTTGAGTCTCTGTGAGGGTCTCAGAGTGGACGGAGGGATGAAAGGAGGAGGAGGAGTGGAGGATGGAGGGAGGGTGAGGTCACTGTTGTAGCTACAGCTCCTTCCTCTTGTGCTTCTGCTGCTACCTGAGGTGCTGCTGCTCTCCCCCGTCTCCCCCGTCTCCCCCTCAATCCACACCTCGGCCTCGTGTTCATGATGAGGATGATGGTTGTGTTCATGCTCAGAGGCTGAGGAGGGAGGAGGAGCCTCTGGGAAAACTTGAGGAGAAGACGGGGAGGTTGAGGATGAAGAGGAAGAAGGAGGTGGAGGTTTAGGAACAGACTTATGGTTGCTGATGTCACGAAAACTGGCCAGAGGAGGGCGGAGCCTGACGCCGGAGCGTGTGGAGCCCTCGATGGCCTTTTGGAGCTTTTTAAAGTGGAAAAAAAAAGTTTTGAAACAGAAAAGCAGGGATTGGAAACAATAAAGAGATGAGAAGACAGAAGATAAGAGATGCAGAGAATAACTGCATTTTCTAAATTTGCCTGAATTCATGCATTTGTTAGGAACAGTTGCCCCGTCTCAATTCATGGGTTGCAGCCGACGTCAACAGAATTTGTCGGCCGCATACATCACTGCCCCGCACTGTAGGCTGAAAAATATGGCTGACAAAACCCCAAAATATAGGCTGCATCTGAGTAACCTACACAGCTGATGGTATCCCAGAATTCATCACACCGTCAGCAAATTACAAAAAATCAAAGACGGCAGAGTGTTTTTTAAATCTTGCAGCAGTTTTTAATTGTTTTTTCAACCGCAGAGTTTGTACATTTTTCACCAACTGAAAAATGCAAGTTTAGCAACTTACCTGAAAGGTTAGTTGCAATGAGCCATTAAATAAAATTCAGTTACAATTGATGCTGGAACTAAACCCAAATTATTAATGCTTTTTTTTAATTTGGAACATTTTTCTATTAAAACTGAATTTCGTGAAGTTATACCTTAAAAAAACAACTGAAGGGATGTGATATAAAACGTATCACTGTGGCAACGAGGCAGCTCATGGTCACTTCCGTAGACTAGACCGTCTCATTTCACGGCTGTTTATGCAGCCGACATGAACAGTTTATTCAGACTGTGGTCAACGTCGGCCACAGGCTGCATCTGCTGCAAGACAGCCACTGACTTAAGTTCTTACTTAAGCTACTTTAAGGAAAAAGAATAAGTTAGGTTTCTTACCTCCTTGAGTGCCACCACCCCCACCAGTTTGCCGATGCTGGTTACATAAGCGTGACTCAGTCCCAGCAGTGAGAACAACGTGTGGGTCTACAGAGAAAAAGTACAACAAACCAGGTTTGTGTCTGACTCGGATCATTTACTCTGCTTATCTGTTGGCTCTGTTCAGACTGAGACTGAACCCAAACCAGAACAGAGAGAAAGAAGAAGAAAAGTCCTTCAGCGTGTTCTGAACGCACAAACTACAGTTTTCAGAACTGAGGTCACACCGTGGCCGAGCTCTTTGTGTGCATCAGCACAGCTCAGTCACGAGGTCTTTTTATGCAGATGAATGAACACAATATTCTTCATATTACCATGAAAAAGAAATCATCAAAAGGCAGAATAAAAAAGGTACACGGTGTTTAGTTGCTCCAGTATCCTGCAAAGATCTGCAAATCCTGGATCATGTTTTTTTATAACAGCGTCAAAGCAAATCCAATTATAACAACTGAATTTTACAACTGTATAATAAATATGATAAAGAATTAAGCATCAATATGTAGCAGGTTTTTAAATCCCCAAATCAAAAGCATTGAGGTCATGTTTATATCCAGAGAACACAAGCATTTAAATACAATATATATATATATAAAATGAAATGGTATAAGCACAGAAATTTAGTAGCAAACATGTCCATGGGCTTTTCTTTTTCATCTTTTTTTGTCTGCACACTGTCTTCCATCAAAATATATCAACATTACTTTGACAGATTTTCCTGAATTTTGCTAAAAGATGAAACAAGCTGACATGCAGCTCTGAAAACATCTTTCTGCAAAGGTGAACCCTGCCAACCGCCGTCTGTTTACGCTGAGAGTCATGTGACAGATTTCACAGAAAAATTATTATATGAATGGTTTTAATAATCACTATTTCTTTCTGTCAAATTAAATTTAGGGTTCAATATTCAAAGGTTGTGTTTTATGTAACATTTCCTGCAGTAAAAACCAAAAACTCTTCTACCTATCAGATGATTTTAAGTATTTTACTATAAGTTTTAGAAACTTTCAAAGGATGGATGGTCCTTTATTTTGTCTGTTATTATCACAAACATGTTTACACATGACGGACCACGTCTCCCCCCACGCCCACCTTGTGTAACGATGTTCTCTCCACCAGCTGGAAGGGTGAAGGGTCAACTCGTATCTCATCAATTTCCATGGGTTTGTCCGTCTCTGCCTCCTCCCACGCTTTGATCTGCAGCAGCAGACAAACAGGAGGGTCACACAGATCAGACGAGAAGCCTGCCAGCAGTCAGAGACACCAAACAACAACAAAAACAAACAAACATCTTGATTCTGTTCAAGAAGAAACAGGACTTTCAGACACACTGAAGTGAAGCCATGTGTGTGTGCTGCTAGAGGAGAAGGTCAGTTTGAAATGTGGAAAGCCTCTTAGCCGCTATCAATTTGATCATCAGACCTCAGCCTGCTGAGACAGCAGCAGTGGGCTCGCAGCGTCACAGGGGGTGTTTGGGGGGATTTTGGGTGGGTTCCAGCAAAGATAAAAACAGGGTGGAAAACAGGAACAAGTTGTTCAGACTAAATCAATCAAAAAGTCACACAATTTTAAAAATACTCCTTTTTTTTACTTCGTAAAGTCATTTTTATTCAATTTAGTGTTTCATAATGTTTCTTTTTTACACTTCCTCTCACTGTGTCATTATCAAACAAACACACACACACACACACACACATATATATATATATATATATATATATATATATATGTATATTAGGGTACAAACAACACATGTATCTGTATCAAACCATTTGTGCTCCAGGCTCAAAACACACTATGTATCAAACAATTCAAATCTTTTAAATAATCTAGAAGAAGGTTTTGAATTCAAAACTAAGTGTTAAAACCAACAACTGAAGGTTTTAGATGATATTGTGGTGAAATTCCCACTCCTCTTTCTTCATCTTTCCAGAAATGTATGGAGGACAGAAACTGACATAATTAGAAATAAAAGTATATAAATGGACAAATAGATTAATAAATACACTTAAAAGGAGAACTTTACCTCAGGTTTTATAATTTAATCGACTTTTTCCAGCTTAGTTACAATAAGTTATATATTTTATTACATAATTTATAGTTTTTTTTTTAATATATATTTTTGGTTTTTCCTACTTCTACATGAATTTGTGTCTATTTTTTTTAGGTTTTTCCACAAGCCTTTCAATTTCTATGTGTTGCTCTGTCTCCTGTTTTTACTTTACTTTACGCATTTCTGCCTCATTATGTAAATAAGTGGGCGGAGCCTCCTGTCAGCTCCTCTCCAATTGGTCAACAGACAGGAAGCAGCAGGATCCATGTGCAGATCTACTGTGCATGCTTGTGCTGCTTCAGTTTAGCTTAAAGTTTAAAACAGATGGACAGGTGAGTGTTTTCCTTTATGCCTTTGTTGAAAGTTTTTAATTTAAAGTCAATTTAATCATAAAACATGAGGTAAAGGTCTCTTTTTTAATTTAATTAGTCAATTTTAAGTGTATTTATTTATTTACTGGTTCATTTAAATATTTCTGCTTTTATTTCGATGACAGTTTCAGTCCTTTGTAAAAATACACTGATTTATATGAAAAGAGAAAATAAAAGTAAAGCTCACTGCTTCATTCGTCATCATTCGCAGAAACAGATTAAATATTTACTGAAGTCTTTAAATCATTTAGAAATAAAGACTCATCAGAATAACTTTGTTATTTTGACCTAAAATACGATATGATGACCTATCAGATAGAAATCTGATGATCATCCTGCAAAAACTCAACTAAAAACCATAGAAATTCATCCTCATCACTTTGTTCTCCTACCTCTTCTGGTGTCATTGTGTCTGACAGAGGAGGAGAGCTCGGCTCCTGGAGAACAAAGAAACAAAAGTTATGTCTTTAAATCTGTTGAATCTGTTGTAAATCGTACAAAAAGATTAGAGGTTTTATTTTAATCAAACACAAGAAATATTCATTGAGCCGTCATTTTATTTGTTTCACCTTTTAGAAATAAATGTCCCAACTTAAGTTATGAAATAAACCTGAGGCCAGCACCTGCTGTGATTTATTCTGTCAAAGTGAATTAATGAGCAGCTTTTCTTCCTTTACAGGACGTCTTGGTGAAACTTGTCCTTGAAGCAAGAAACAAATACCTTCTAATGTGAGAAATGAATTTGAATTTTAGCCACAAGCAAAGTTTTTCTAAGCAAACAGAATAAAAGATGAATAATATCCATTTTCAGAGTAAATCAGTGAAGCTATTATTTTCAGACAGGTACACGAGTCAGACGACGATCTAGATTCAGAGCTGGAAGCAGCTTATTAAGTGAACAAATATCTAATTTAATAACAGAAGTCAGCTGAGGCTGGGTATTCCTCTGCAGCCTTTTTGATATTCTGGGGAATGAAAATTTGTTTGATGTAGAAACACGACCGAACCCAGAGACGTAATTGATAATCAGGCGCATGATTCACAAGCCCAGCAGTGGGTTATCAGGTTCTGGTCCTGAGAGCACACACTTCAGTCCCGTCAGCTTTTCTCTCCTGCAGGTGACACGCTTGCTTTGTTTTATTTTGTTTTGTCTGTGAGTCAGACTCACGCAGAGCAGAGCTGAATGTAATAACTCAACATCCAATCTGAGGCGTCGACATTTCCGTATGAGAGGAGGAAAGAAACAAACGTCAGTCTCAGTGTTTGAAGCAGCTGTAAAAACTGTTCTGTATCTGAATAAAAACTACATGTTTTTATTCAACCTTGCAGATTCAGAGAAGTATTATGTGAAAGTTTTGGCCTCGTTGAAGGATGAAGGACCCAGGCCCTTATACTTCCAGATTTTTATTTACAACTCCTTTCTCTCACTTCATCCACCACCAGAGCAGAAAAAACATCTACAGTCGGTCCACAGTGGGTTATGGTGGGCAGAGAAGGATCCACCCGACCCGCCCCTCAAACCGGGACAAGAGGAGGACGGATGTGTCGGCCGCATCAGATCACCCTCTTCACATTTAGACAGCCTCCAGCTGTGAGGTGAGCAGACGACAGATTGGATACGATACAAGTCTTCAGCTTGTAGATGAACTTTTAGTTAAGTTTCACTAAATTCTGTGCCCTGGTTCACAAGAGAGTTCACTAACAAACATGGTTTCATCAAAAGTTAATTAGCAAAAAGTAGTATAGTTGAAGTTCACTTTAATAAGAATATTTGAGTATAAGTTTAAGTATAGCAAGTACTACGCACCATGTACTTGTAATGTACTACTGATTTAATATTTCTTCAGATTAAATTGGTCCTTTTTTAGTTTCTATTGGCTTCTATTTACCACAGTATACATTCAAGTATACTCATCTATATACTACTAGTGTACTACATATAAACTTGTGGTTCACATTTTAACTTGTTGAATTCTATGGAAAGTATACCACAAGTATACTTTTCTCTATATTTAAATTGTACTAGTTATATATTTCTAGTCCTCATTTCAGTTTAGATTTTAGTTGTTTTAATTGTTAGATTAGAAGTAAGTTTGCTTACTTGTAGAATACTATTTTTGTACTGAAAAATACTTCCTGAAGTATTCTTTAACATAACCCATACTGTATGTACACTACACTGTAATGTGTAACAAAATCACAAGATATTGAGAACAAATTTGATAGATTTATATAACATTTAAATCTGAATAAATTTAAGACTTAGTATTAATGTACTTGGTCTTAAACTTCTCTTTATACTTTTCAGTATAAGGCAAAGTATACTTCACTGTGTTATTTTTAAGTTACCAAATTTAGTTTATAAAAGCATAAACTTCAAGTACACCGTCTCATTTTCAGTGTAAAATAAGTATACTCATAGTACACTTAAACTACTTTTTGCTGAGTTTTAAACAGACTAAAATTGGGACAAAATAAAGGAATTATTTTCTATTTTAGTGTTTTTTTAGCATCAGCTGGCTTTAGCTACCATCTTGACTTGTTGAACCCAAAATATAAGCAGTTGTAGAGATATGACAGGTAAAAGTCCACTGTTTCCCTTTGGCAGCTGGTGATAAACCTTCAGATGTTGACAGAGTAGAAATCTTGTTCAGACAAACCAGAGGAAACGATGACACAAACACACCTGCAGCTCTTTCTCACACTGTCTGCTCTTGGAGGTGAACAGGCCTCGCAGGGTTTTTCTCACCGACTGCAGAGGAGCTTTTTCTAAATGCAGAGCCGAGGAAGAGAGAGAGAGGAAAAAACAGTCAATGAATTATAGAAACGCAGCTCAGGAGAAAATAACAGATCTGCAAAAAGAAATGTCAAGAATCTGCAGGAAACAAAGCAAGTCTTTATTGCTGTTGCCTGGATACAGTTTTACTGGGAGACGGCCTGTTGGTGAGTTTGATGAGCTGCTGAGGAGTTTAACACGACACACACACACACACACACACACACACACCATCTGCTTGTTGGCAGAACGAGAAGCCAAACCTTCGCTCAGCGCGGTTACAAACTTCTTCTGATTGTTTGAGGGCAGAAAAACAAAAACTAACATCAGATTGTGAGAAAAGAATTCACATCAGCTGCCTGTCATGTCTGAGTTTCAAACTGAAATCATCTTGAGTTAAGAAGTCACGCTCAATGTTGGTGTTTTCTTTATATTGACAACCTGGATATAAATGAAGAACTTGCTTTTTTATCATTTTAGCTCATAAAACTCATAAAGAAGTCATGAAAAGTCATTACTTAGGAAATGAAAAGGCATTACTCTGCAGTATTTTAGATCAAACTTATAAAATCTGATGAGACTATTTAGATTTTTGGAGCTAATTTGAAGTAATTGTTTGATTTTGAATAATCTGTCGATGTTTCCCTGAAAGACTTCCTCAGATTTTTCTTTTCCAGCTGCACCTCATGTCTCACAACCCAGAAGTCCTGAAGTCTCAGAGGAACTTTACAGTTTGTCTTTTTAAGTCTTTAATCAGAGCGATGCTTGACTTTTACAGAAATCTGATTGGTCGGTTCAGTTAGGTGACAGATTACAGACCGCTAACGTCAATAAATCTTTTTCTTTTACACATTCTGACTCTGGGGTTTACTTATTTTCCTTTGCACCATGAAGGCAGTTAGATTCAGTATAGTTTCAAAAGAATACATCTTGAATGCATGAAAGAAAAAAGTGTCACCAGGTGCAGGAGGCGTGTGGTTTGATGAAGGCTCCTGAGGTTTTTGAGGCGGTAGGGGGCCGTTCCTCTCCTCCTGAACAGGACTGTCCTGCAGACCACACAAAGATCCAACTCAGTCAGATCCAGCTGTGTTTATTAAACTTTAAGACTTTTAGAACACGACACATTCTAAACAAACAAGTGAGACGTGATTCAAAACCTGCAGCGCTTTTTAAAAATGGCTTTAAAGTTCAGGAAAAATCACCTGAAACCTGCAAAAAAAAACAGATTTAAAAATGAAATAGGCTCACCTTCTCTTTCTCCTCTTCTTCCTCATCCACAAAGGCGAAGGACTCCCAGCTGTTTCTGTGACACAGATTCTGCTCCTGCAGGCTGCGACCCTGAACTCACAACCAGGAAAACATTTCAGCTAAAATTTGTCTTCTGATTGTCTGCTTTTTGTCTACACTTAAATATAAGCTCTTGCATTATTAAAATGGAGGTTTTTCTGTTTTTGTTCATGGTTTATGACATTTTGAGGAGTTCCCTCAAACTACATTTTTCCAGACAAACTATAAGGTTTTGTTGCTGAACTCTGAATGTCTCCCTATTTCAGCTAGTGCTCAGTAATCCCATTAAGTCTATAATTTGTTGGTTGCAGAGCAATTCTTACAGGAAACATCTGATAGCTTTCACTTCGTTTGTATTTTTTCTTGTTTTAATGTCCCTCCATGGACACAAAACCAGTCTGGGCTGAGGATATGAGGCGCTGAAGCATCCTCATTTACCGGCACGATCATCATCCAAATTAAACAGAACCTCTTCTGCAATTAAAGCCAAACATTAAGCCATTTATTGCATTTGTGATTATGTCTGCCCATTTATCTTGCATAACCCATCTCTCTTCTGCTTTATGGAGCAAAGAGTTCCCATCTCATTGGGTGCAGTTTGAAAGGCACTTAACAAGATTTATAAACATGAATGGGGTTTCAGAAACACATGGAAAAACTGCTACTATGTTAAATATTATTTTTTTAGAAACACAGAAACCTGGTTGAACTGTAAGGTTAATGATTTAGATTTTATACTGCCAGTTTTGTGGGGAAAAAATGCTCAAAATTCAAAATTTCAACTCCAAATCATCTGTTGGAACAGATTGAATTTGTAACTTGAGGTTCTACCTTATTCTGTTCTATCTGAGGATCCTCACCTGCATTAAAAGTCTTCTGTCAGGCGACAGCCACCAATCACAAAGAGCCAGAAGCTCCACCCGGTCGATGCTGCCCAACAGAATCATTGACTCTATGAAACAGGAGCAAGTGACACAAACTAACACATTTTTCAATTTTTCATTGGGAATTTTAAGAATACATGATAAAAGTTTCCAAGCATCTGTGCTGTATCTTCTGTTAGTAAAACTTTTGTACCTTTTGAGTCGACCAATGGGATCGTCTTTAGTGAAGAAGAGTCCAGCAGGTGTTTGACTTCTCTGTATGTCGACTTGGAGGATATAAACTTCACGTTTCTCACCATAATGTCTTCCACAAAGATGTTATACTGGCTGTGGAAGAGAAACATAAATGTAATAATAGACTGAAGCAACCTGAGCTAAACAGCAGCTAAAAGCTAAAATGACTCCTGCAGCTGGGATTAAACACTAACCTCATGTGTCCAAAGCCGAGCTCTGGCAGGTACGGCAGCTTTTTGACCTGGATGATGGAGTCATAGAGCGATGGCTGCAGGCCCTGGGCCACCATGTTGGCCAGGATTACTGCCACCATCATGGGCAGGATGTGGGAGATCTGTCCTGTCAGCTCAAAGCAGATAACAGCCGTGGACACCGTGTGAGTTACAGCTCCGGTCAGCGCCGCCGCTCCTGTCAGAGACACGGTGAGGCCAAGGTGGGGATGACACGGCTACAGAAGTATGACTAACAAAAGTTAGACCAAGTAAAACAAGCAGAACTCAGATGTGGATAATTGTGACTGGTGGCATAGGAGGGAGGAGCAAAAGAGAAAAGAGGAACATTTTAATAAAGATTGGGGGAAAAGACGAGCAAAAAGACATAAATGACAGAACTGATCAAGACAAAAAGTAATGAAAAGAGGACTCAGAAGAAATAGGAATTAAAATAATGAAAATATGATGAAAATGATGAGGAGCAAATAAGGAATTACTGACTGTGGAAGAAGACAAAAGTTAAATAAACTGAAAAACCAGAAGCTGAGGTCAGTACAGATGAATTTAAGAGTGATTTAGAGAAGATGGCATTAAGCATTTAAAAAGGAGAGTAGATGAAAAGGGCTGAAAGATCAATGGAGAAAAACAGGAGGGGTGACCTTTGTGGGGCTGCAGGAGAGAAAAACACTGAGGGACGGCTACATTTCTGGGTCAGCGGCTGAGGTGAGGACAGCAGAGTAAACCTGCGGTGACATTTCACTGTCAGAGCAAAGTGACCACATGTTCTGATGGAGAGGAGGAAGAGGAGGAGGAGGGGGAGAGGATGACAAGTTGGGGAGGTGAGGTGGGTTATAAATGGAAAGAAGGACAAGTTGACAGAGTGACGACTTGGAGAGTTTGAAACAAGGTGGACGAGAAGTTGAAGCAGAGAGACGTTGGATGAAGTGACAGCTGACAAGAAGGAAGAGGACGTTTGACAATCTGGACACTCTGAGCTGCAGGAAGTGGACAGTGAGACGGTGGGAAGATGAGAATATTTGAGCTAATTTGACAAAAGGTGGTTGGTGAAAGAAGAGTTCTAGTTGTAGAAATCAAACAAAATGAAGTGTGGACCGAGGAAATGAGACTAACCAATGACTGCGTATCCTCCAGGAATGATGCGGTACAGAATCCCATCAAACAGGATCCCATGAGGAAACAGGGTGGCCATGATTTCACCCACCATCCTGCCAAACGCAGCTCCTACAAGACCAACAAAACTGCATGTTTTACTACCAGAATCAGTATCATTTTCAACAGAAACACTGGACTTCTTCATCAAAAAGAGTCAGGAGTGAGAACACAAAGTCTCCACCTGCTCTGAAACTGGGTCATGAAACAGCATCAGGGTCCGCTCCTATAGCTTTTAAAGTAGAGGAAAATTACCACTTCAAAGTTCTTCACTTCAGGCTGACTGCATGGCCAAATAATATATATATATATATATTTTTTTTTTTTTAACTCAAAAGCAATCTTAACTTTTGATCCATTTGAAACATTTTATCCAATCTGAATATGGAAGCAAACAGCTCCAGCAGTTTATCTTTGAAATGCAGTGTGGATTCAGTGAAGATGCGAAAATACAGTATTTATGTTAAAAACAGGAATATGTTGTTTTTCAGCACAAGTCTAATGAGTAACTTTCACAGAACATGCGATTTTTCATCAACCATAAATTTTTTTTTTTTTTTATAAAGTCACTTCAGTAGAAGTATTAATGAATTTTCTCATCATTAGTGACTTTACTTTTTTTTTTTTTTTTTTTTTTT
>JARVJO010000155.1:18395322-18418882 GCA_031762555.1 Cynodonichthys magdalenae | reverse complement strand
TATGTACTGTGTATCCTGTTGGGAACATACTGGGTACATACCCTGGTATGTACTGAGTATATTCAGGTAAATACCAGCTAAGTACTCTGTAAAAACAGGGCAACAAATCACTTCATAATGCTGCTTCGGTGTATATTAACAGGTATGTACTGTGTATCCTGTTGGGAACATACTGGGTACATACCCTGGTATGTACTGAGTATATTCAGGTAAATACCAGGTGCTTAGTTATTAAGTAACAGGTACATACCCTTTAAGTACCAGATATGTATCTGATCCATCATTTAAATACCAGATACAAATACTGTGTAAGTACCAAATATTTTCCCGGTACTTATCAGGTAAGTACCCATTAAGTACCAGGTATTGGGCTGTAATAAAGGAGCTATGAAAACAAAAGGAAACAGGAAATAAAGAAAAGGATAAAAAGTAATAAACGGGCAGGAAGTCATCCAGCTGGAAGCAGTCAGCTGGTCACGCCGGTGACTCAGTCTCTTTGGTGACTCATGAATGACTAATTCACAGGGACAAATCCGAGTGCTTCCTGCATCTGCATAATGCCTCAGCTGGATAAAAAAACAACACCACTGCTGTCATTCTGATTTTTACACTTTACTTTGAGTTTGGGCTTGAATGGAGGCCCCCTGTTTGGTATGTGAGTGGGAACGCTGCTGAGGAGCAGCTCTTTGAAACGCTGCTGTGGGGCTCAGCAGAGCTGGATGTAATAACCTGTCCTGCTCTGTTTGAAGTCGGGAGTTCAAGTCTGGTTCAGGACTCTCAGAGCGTTAAGTCTCTCGTTGTTCTGCCTCGTCCATCACTCCACACTCTGCTGTCGAGATGGATCTAAAGAACTTTAATCACAAAAAGCTTTACGTGCACTTACAGAAAATCCATTCTGCAGCATGATTTAAATTTAGATATGGCTTCAGTTTTATCACCGGGTGTTTGTTAAAAAGGTGTGAGTGTTAAACACAGACACTGAAATATCTATTCTGAGCATCTGTGAACCACACGATGAGCCTGTAATCTGGAGTTAGGAGCTGATACAGCTGGCTAACTGAGGTTTCACCTTACAACTTAGAAAGATGATGAGGTATTGATTTAAATCACTTATGGACAGAAAAAGACCAAACCAGCTCTTGATTTTGTTGATTACATTTGCACAAAGCAACTAAAACAATAAAACCACCATGAGATGTTTATCCAAAACAACCTTTTTATCTTGTTTTTTTTATCTTGCTATATCAATAAAAAAATCACAGGTCGTCAGTTTTTGTGCTCGGATGAGTTCATTTTATTAACTGTACCTAAAGTTAGCACTGATTGTAGCAAAAGTTCCTTTTACTTTGCTGCTCAGCCTGGAATCTACTGCAGAAAGACCTGAAGTTGAAGGAGTTGGTCTCTTTTATTGTTTTAGCACGTTTGTTTGTAAATGTTTTAACTGATTTTGTTCTCTATTTTAATCCTATCTTACCTTTTATGAGTGTTTTCTTGTTTTACATTTATTTATCATGAAGTATTTGATTGTAGTTTAATATTTGTAGTTTTGAAATGTGTAATGTTCGTGTGATGCTGCTGCTGTTCTTGGCCAGGTCTCTCTTGAAAAAGAGATTTTTAATCTCAATGAGATCCACCTGGTTAAATAAAGGTTTAATAAAAAATATTTGCTGATTTGAGGCTCAGGATCCAGTGAAGGACGGCTGGAGGGAAGGGATTTTTGTGTCAGAGCATGCTCATATTTATCTGCCGCTTGCACTAAAGCAGAAAAAACTAAAAACATCGAGCGCAGCTTTTTCTGGAGTTACTGATCAGGATCAGGACAAACCATCCAAGCTGTGCAGACCTGTAAACAGGTTCTCCATACTTAACTTTAATAATGTCTTTACAAGGAAAACTGCACTAAAATTGCTTAAATGTGTCCAACTCCCATGAAGCCGATAAGAGGCACTTTTTGATTTCTTTCAGACATTTATTGAGTAAATTTTAAATAGAAATGGTAGGTTTTACTTAAAGAAGTATGCATTCCTATTCTATGAGAACCTTTAATTGTCTGACAAGTTTTCACAAGAGCTGGAGTAATAAATTTAAACTCTGACCTCTCCAGCCATGAACTGTCCAAACCCGGGTGGGAAGGTCAAGGTGGCGATGACCAAAGTGACTGTCGCAGGAAACACCAGTCGGCTGGGAGGGTGAAACACAAACCATTTCAAAATCATTTCAAAAGTAAAATTCCTAAACAAATATCTGATTTTGCTGTGTCTGTGTTTTGATTTCTGTTCATTTGTAACAAGTAGCAGCTTCAGACTCACTATTTCATCAGGAAGCGGGTCATGGTGTTTGGTCGTCTCATGAACAGCACCACCTGTCTGTTGAGATACACAAAGAAAGCACCCAGAAACCCACAGGAGATCCTGCAAAGAAAAGCAACAAAGTCCTTTACTGCATCCATTCAACAAAAACACAGTAACTCGATTGAAATGTGGCCAAATTACTGCAGCAGTACTTTGTTGATGATAATCTTAAGTGTTGCCTTTAAACAATCAAATGATGGAGAAATCTTTCCACATGACCTGTTCAGCTTCACTGATGTCTAACGTCTCCAAACTAATACATGTTTGTAGTGAGATTTGATCTATTAGTAACATTTGACTATGAATAAATGAAAACATCATCTCGTCTGTTTGTGCACGTCTCACCCGATGATGGCGAATGCTGGCAGCTCCTGCAGGTCGAAGGGGAAATCCATACGGAAGTTAGTCCTGAACAGAGCAGTGATGGTTACTAAAAACAACAAGAAAAAGACGTTTTAATCTTAAAATCAAAGTAAGGATTAAATGTGCACCATTTGTTTCACATCAGAGGTTTAAATCAAACATTAAAACAACTTCACCTGGAGAAAAATGCATTACAGCTCATGGTGTGGAGTAAAAACTTAGTGTTGGATTGAGGAGAAATGGCGCCCTCTAGAGAGCATGAAGGAGAACTGGTTTGATTCGTACCTGCATCTTTGTTAAACACAGACAGCACTCTAAAGATGAAGGCACTAAATGTAGCAGCAAAGTATCCTCTCCAGTAGTTTCTCACAGCAAAGTATGTGGACGTCACTTCTATACTGAAAAGAACACCTGACAGAGAACAGAACAGTAAAGCTTTCCCTGAAATAAAAGGAATTTTTATAATAAAAGACACAAAATATAAAGTTTTTTACTTTATAAACCTAAAACGTTTAATGCGGAGATCATAACACTTTAAAATAAAAGATATCTATGAAGACTAGAAGTCAAAAGTTGTACCTCCAAGAGGAGTGCCAAAGCAGCAGCCCACCCCCACAGCACAGCCCACCGTCAGGATGTCTGTGTAACAGTAGGGATTCTACTGATCCAGAGAGGGAGGGGGCAGCATTCAAACAGGAGGAAAAACAAAACATATAGACGAGGTACATCTCATGTTGTATGCATTAAAGTTTCAGGTGTTTCCTGACTTCAGCTTACCTGATAAACTCCTGAGAAGAAGGACATGAAGCGGCTGAGAACCGCCGCACAGATGCTGGCGATGTGAACAAACGGGCCCTGAGAGACGAAACAAAACAACAACAAGCAAATAAAATCAAACAGCAAACTAATTCAAAACGGTTCATTCTTATTTTATTTACCCACCTCTTTCCCTACAGGCATGCCACTCCCCAGCGCCGCAGTCAGGCCGATGACTTTTGCAATAAAAGCCTTGAGAGTTAAATACTCCTTCAGCACCACTCCTCTCAGGATGGTCTTCAGCTCCGGGATCCCAGAACCTTCAATGAACGGTGAGAAGTTTGTCTGAGCAGAGTAGAGAGGGGACATATCTGCAGAATCCACTTTTGTAGCTGTTAATACATTTTGTTGTGGACTTGGAGTCTCTAAGAGGCAGAAAAGCTGAATCCAGTCTCTCCTGGTGCTGCAGACAGATCTTTATATCCTGTTTGGGTCAGATTGTTCAGCCCCTTCAGTTTGTTCTACTTTCTATGATGTTTTTCTGAGCTTTATGTCAAATTATCTGCAACACAACTGCCAAATAAAGTCTGGACTTAACTACAATTTCCTCATCTTAATTTCCCTCTGGCTCTGGTTCAGATTCTGGTTCTGGGTCAGACTCATGGTTCTGGGTCAGACTCATGGTTCTGGGTCAGACTCATGGTTCTGGGTCAGACTCTGGCTCCAACATGTAAGGCTGGATAAACAAGTCTTCTGTTGCTGACATCTTTTAATTAAATAAGCTAGAAAACGTTACCCCCTCTCTCAAACAGGAGTGGACTGGTCTGGAAGCGGGAGGGGGGCGGAGCTTCAAGCACTTTAAAGGAACAGTAACAAAACCAGTTGCTTTGAGGCACACAGCAGAAGTGGTGAAAGAGGGGCTGGTAAAGTTAAAGTAAGGAGGAATTCAAACTAAACTATTGTATTTCCACTTCATAAAGACCAAACTGAAGGATTTAAATGTGAAAATGAAAGATTTAAATGCATGATATGTCTACTTTAAGGGTTTAACTGCAAAGTTAGGTACTGTCAGATAAATAAAACTAGGCTAGTAATTCTTAAGTCCTAATACTTAAATTAAACAAACATCTTACTTACATTTTAAATATATGGGACTCTAAGCTTTTTTTCACTGATATTCCTTGAAAGTAAAATCAGGTGTGCACATAGGAGCTAGAAGGTTCAGGTAAGAGAAAGCGAGCTGTACCGACCGATAGCCTGAGGAGAAACCAGGTGACAGAAGAGGGAGGAGAAGAGGATAAAGATGAGGGGATAGGAAACCCAGGCCAGGTACTGCAGAGGGATGTTCCCCCTCAGCTCCCCATAAATCCATTTATAAGCTGTAGAAAGGAGGGTGAAAAGAATCAAATGTGATAAAATACTTGAAGAGAAAGTAAAGTCAAGAGATTTTAAATAAAAAGCAACAGGTAGGTCTGCAGCCAAGTGAAAATAAGGTTGTACCTTGCAGACTCTTTGCACTGGCGTAGTCCATTGTCCAGCTGACAAGAGCCATTGTAATTCCCAACAAAACCAGAAAAATCCAGTCCTCTCCCAGCCTCGTCACAAGAAACCTCTGCACCCGAGCTATGCAGTCTGTCAGAAGCAAACACAGATCACCAAACAGGACCCACAGCATCCACTCTACATCCACCTTTTCACTCTCTCACCTCTGCACTTGGAGGAGCAGCGTTCTTTCTTCAGACCGGATGTTAAATCTTTTTCATCAGTTTTCTCATCATCATCAGCAGCCTGGTTTTCCATGTTGGGCTGAAACTTGGCTGTGTGCCTGCTGTGATGCTGATGGCCATGGCTGTAGCTGTGCCGCGTCCTCCCGTGGTCGTGATGCTTCTTGATCTGCCTCTCTGTCAGGAGACGTGTGGCCTCCCGTCGGCCCGAGCCCCCCTGGTTCTCTTGGTACTCCCCATAAAGCTGGAAGCCAAGTCAGTGAAGCGTCCCGTCAAACAATCAGCACCAAGGAGAGCAAATCAAGCCCGAGCAACATTCATTCATTCACAGACATCTAATGAACTGGTAGAAAGTGGAGCGTAATAGTACTCTGGCAGAGAGGGTCTATGTTAAAAATAGACGTGTTGACCCCCAAAGACTCTAATGGAAGAGGAAACGTGGGCTCAGCCTCCAGATTTATCACCTCTGGCCATGCTCCATAAAAACTGCCTGAGACATCTGGGGAAGAGATTTATTCTCACTCCAGCACAAGTAAACATGTCCTGAAACTTGCCCTTGTTTTGTCCTTTAAACAAAACAACTAATATTATCTTATCATTTAGCATCGTCTTCCTTTTTTCCTCTGCATTTTGATTAAAAGTGATGACATGTTTTATTTTATCACAATCATACAGTGAGTTGCAAACTAATTCATCCCTCTTGGTCTTCTTCCTACTTTGTTCTTCAATTTATAACCTCAATAAAAACAATAAATCTATAAAAATATATAAAGATTTTTAACCCTTTAAAAACCTATAAATTCCCATCTGTATTCTTCCTATTATGTGATTCAGCTTTTACGCTATTAGAAAAATCTAAATAATATTATTTTTAAAAATGTTTATTTTTGACAACACAACAATAAATCAGGACATTTAGACTTTTATCATTTAAAATAAACTCATTCAATAGCATGCTTTTTATTGGTACACCATTTTTTTTATGGAGGACCGAAACTGACATGGTTAGAAATAAAATCAGAAATATATAAATGGACCAATAAATAAATAAATAAACTTAAAATGCACAAATTAAATTAAAAATGGAGAACTTAACCTCATGTTTTACAATTTAATTGACCATCATATTTATCTTTTCAGCTTTGTTCCAATAAATATTTATTTTAGCACATAATTTACATTTTACAGTTTTAATATATATAATTATAATTAAATCTGCACATGGATCCTGCTGCTTCCTGTCTGTTGACCAATAGGAGAGGAGCTGATCTACAAAGCTCCACCCACCTTATTTGCATAATGAGGCAGAAATGCATAAGGTAATGTAAACACAGGAGAAAAAGAAAAAAGCAACTCATGGAAATAAATAAGCTTGTGGGAAAAACATATTTCATTTAAGAGATAAAAATGCACGTACAAGTATAAGGAAAAACAAAAACTATATATTATTATAAACAGTAAAATGTTAATTATGTGCTAAGATATATAATTTATTGGAACTAAGCTTGAAAAATAAATATGAAGGTCAATTAAATATCAAAACATGAGGTAAAGTTCAATTTTTCAAATTTTATTGGTGCATTTTAAGTGTATTTATTTATTGGCCCATTTTTCTGCAGTTATTTCTGACTATGTCAGTTTTGATCCTCCATACTTTTCATTGGCACATATAAATGTTTTTGTTATCACAGATGGAGACAATAGCTCTTCAGGAATTTCAGCGACAAGTCGGTAAACCACCAACACTTCCAGCGTCCACGCAACAACCTTTCAACAGCTTCTAATTTAGCAGGTTCACGGTCGGGCCGGTTAAAAGATGGTTGGAATTAGACACGCATGTACAGGAGGCACTGGAAACAGCGTGCGTGTGCAGAGATGCCGCTCAATACACAATGAAACTTGAGAAGCGTCATACACTGTGGAGCGTAACTGAATGTCAGACAATAGAATGGCCAGTTGTCTTGACTGGGTGGGAGAAGCTTCTGTTTGACATTAAATGTTGGATGTAATCGGTTGTTCAGATGAGATGTACGTATGAGACGGATGTGATGTTTGAATTGTTCAATTTAACCCCTTAAAGACTATTGTTCCAAATCTATCTCAGCCCCTTTCATTGAAAGTCTGCACTAATGCCTGTTGATGCATATTCTGCACACACCATGACATTTAAAATGCATTTAAAATTCTGTAATTAAAAACAGAAACATTTCAGAAATAGGATAATTTACATACATGAGACTGGGATATTTATTTAATTATTATATCAAAGTGCATCAATCCTACATGTATGTTTATTGTGCTATATTCAAACTAACAGTAAACTTTAAATTTATGATTAAATGAGACATAATAAACACATTTAAAAAGACAATAATTCTTGTCTTGCACCTGAGCTTTAGGTAACTGAGCAGTTTATTTGGACAGCACAATAATAATGTCAGTAATAAGTTGCTTTAAAGCCAGCATCAACCAGAAACTACATCTCCCATAATGCATGTTGTTCATCCATGGGAATTCCCCGTCAAAGTGGGAGAGTTCAAAATTCAAGATGGCAGCTGCTCACTACAACTCATCAGCGAATAAATTATTTATTTCACATTAAGCCAGTTTTAATTGGTACTTTAGATAATGTGTTAAACACTGTTTAATCAAAGTTAAACATGAACCATCAAAGTTAACTACAACTTGAAGTTCATGTGGCCCTCTGTGACCCCTGCTCTGATTTATTTAGCATGTGCTTGACAGCAAAAACAAAGTAATTACAAAACCTAAAAACATCATAGAATTCATTTTGGCTTAAAATTCTAGAACTATTTTAGTTTTCCATCCTAAAGTTTCAGAAAGTAAAATCTATTGTTGTCTTTCATTTACCTGATACTTTTCTTTTTATCCCTCCAGACCCATAAATCTAAACTCTCCACTTATTCACCTGCTGCAATAATTACAGCCTCCTCTTGTTGCTCAGATCCTTTCCTTGAGTCTCCCTGTAGTGATGAAACTTTACTCTGGACTAAATTTAGCCTCTGTGCCATCCAATAACACTTCTCACACCTCTTAGGGCTTTTTCAGCTTAACATTTCTATTTAATGCTTCTGGAAAAAATCTAATCAAATATGTTTTGGAAAATCTTCAGCTGTTTTGTGGTGAGAGAAAATTACAGATAAGAAGCAAACGGTTTTATCAAGCAGCTAAAGATGAGTGTTTTGTAAAACATATTGTAAAATAATGAATTTATGTAGCTGTTAAAACATAAAAAACATAATTACATTTGAATTTGTACTTCTAAAACAAATCCCTGCACATCCAAACTCTAATTTAATTAGTGTTTGGACCCAGCTCATGAGGCTGCAACATAAAATGAGGAGTTTTATTATAAAAACAGATAAAAAACCCTCAGCAAACTGTTATAATCGGTCACTTTTAAGAAACAGATAAATCAGCCTCAGGCCACGCCCTCACATCCCATAATTATTCTTTGATTAATATTAGTTCTTAAATTAGTGATGATTGGATCCCTCTCTGCTACTTCTGCTAACAAAGGCTTGCATTACACAAATTACATAGTCTTTTCACCAACAAATCTAATATAAAACACATTTCACAAAATGCAACAATGTTTTATTAACCCAGCTGGTTAATAAAACTACTAAGCTGTGTCTAAACACTGAAGCAACTCAAAACAAAACTGGACATTTGTAAATTGAGCTTAAAGGCAGAACCATGAGGATAAAAAGGTGTCTCAGAAACTGCTCCAAAATATGAATTTACATCCAAAAAAGTGAAATATTGAACTAAAAGTAAAGCAAGTGACTGAGCTGTGAATGCTGCCAACTAATCAGCAAACAGAACAATTAATAATAATTTAAAAAGTACATTTATTCTTCTTGTTTTTTTATTTTGGCTCATAAGCAGAATCCTCAGAACAACTTTCTGTTCTCTCTAAAGTTTTTAACAACTTTTCATCAACGTCCAAATAAAACTTTTTGTTTTAGATGTTCAGCCTTCACAGCTGGATTCCTCACATCAACATAAATGAAGAACTCCACACAGATCAGGTGTCTTCTCTTTGGAAAAAAAACAAATGTTCAAGGACACACATGTGTGTGTGTGTGTACGCACTCCTGCAGCCACCGTGTGAAAACACCAGCAAACATCTAAACACACAGGTTCTGGTTCTGGAACTAAAACTTCAGCAAACATCTAAACACACAGGTTCTGGTTCTGGACCTGGGTGTAAATCTTCTTTTTCTCATGCACTCACACACTGAAGGCTGTGATATGTGACAGGAGTCATTCTTATGAGTGTTAAAGTCCAACCAGGGCCCAGGGGCTGACGTGCACAGAGACTCAAAAACAGGTGGAGGAATCAAAGATGTCTGCATGTGCACATGTACAATCAAGATGAGGAGGTGCATCTGTTGTTTGATCATTTTCAAAACCTTACTGAGATTAATAATTCACAATAAAAAGCTTTTTCTCTGATGTGGTGGGCACCATCCATGCAAGAGTGAGTTTTATTGGTCATACAGGTGAGTCATGAGTAAAAATGTGAGCCAGGAAATAGAAAGTGGAGACATTATAATGAGACAAAAGGGTAAAAGTTAACAAACAGTAAAGTACTGAGACGGGGTTAGATAAACAAGAGAAGGACACTGACCAGAGTTTGCTTGTACCTCAGAGCTTTCCTTTCCAACGCATCTGCAGCCATCGACACAACGTTACTGATCCAAAAATAAACCAGCCGCTCACCGGGAGTCTCAGCATTACCAGGACTGCACCGGACACACACACACACACACAAAGATGTGGATCTTCACACAGACATGTGCACACACACATACACACATGCACATATGCACATATTCTGACATGCTGTAAATTAGCTCTGGCTGCAGTTTCCGTAGCCAGGACATTCCACAAAGAGGAGCAGGGGGGGGGATCCTAAAGCTCTTATTGCTCAGGAAGTTACACATTTCTGTTTAAAAGGTTTTAGTTTCAAAATTCTTCTCAATAGTTACAAAGTTTCCTTTTTTTAACGGTTTTCTTCTTTCAGAAGCTCACATTTTTTATGAACCAACACATCCAAAGCAACTTGTTTTCTCTTTATTTATTTCACTGGACTTCAATGAACCAGTATAATTTAGGAAACCTCACATGAGAGCAGGTCAGTTCTCTCAAACACGTCAGAGTTTAAACCACTTCAGTCCTAAAGTTCTTTAATTGGCTAAAATTCTGCTGAAAGCAAAGTAACGGTTTGGCTGCCCAGCCCACGGTGAACACTGTTTTAACATAAACAGTCCTCTTCGGTCATCCAGTCCTGGCCTTCTGAACCAGGATCTGATCCAGATCTGCTGAGATTAGTAGGTGGCTCTCCTTCAAGCTCAAGTCCTCCACCAAAGGTCTGAAGGGTTCTAAGCAGCATCTGAGGTTCCTTGGACTGTGTTGTTCTGGATAGAGACCTGAGGTTGGAGCCACTCTTCCAGTTTGTGGCTGCGGTAATAAACTTTGAATTTTTACTTTTACCAATTTCCATCTCAGTAACTCAGAGACAGACAGTCTGTCGTTTGGTTCAGCCATCTTTACTGGTCCAGATGTTCCAAACCTCATCTTCGGTCATGAGATCACAACCAAAAGAACAAGAATCCAGGTCCAACCAGCTGAAATGAGCTTCCTCAGAAAGGTGATCAGGCTCAGCCAATGAGATAAAGTTCTTTGTCAGCCGGGGTAGTTCTGGGGTCTCCCTCTACAGGTTTTTATGGGCATGTCCCACTGGAGCAAGACCCCAAGGCAGACCCTGATCTGGGTTTCCCTCCTGAACCTGTTGGCTCAACAGCTTGACCACAGAAACGTGGATAAAATTGAGTTTTACTTGTTGCATTTAGCAGCAGATTTTAGATTCCTGGTTGGTCTGAAGCAAACGGTGTGGGGGTGGGGGGTATGATCTCTGTCTATTTATTTATTTATTGAGTTGTTTACTTTTATAAAATGATTCAGGATAGTTTGGGGTTAAAATACATTGTAATGATTTTACTGTAATTTACTTAGCTTTCCTGTTTTCTTTGCATTTACTCTGCATCTTTCCTGTTCCACACCAGTTTAACAATAAAGAAAAGGCTAACCCCCCCAACCCCCACGTTTTTTTACAACAGTAACAAATATTTGATATTTTTTTAGGATGTATACAACATACCTAAATTTCTAAATTTTCTAAGATTTACAACATGATTGTGACACTTGAAGTCAGGTCAAAGTTACCTGTTGCAGGTCTGTAGGCCTACTTAACTGTTTAATGTCTATTGTGTTATTGACTAGATTAAATTATTGTGGGGGTCATAACCCCTTTAACCCCCCCTGAAAATTACGCCCATGTATGAACAATGTTCAAGCTCATCTAATGTTTTACTTTCTCTGAATAAAGTGCTGTAGATGACTTCAAACAGGAGTTCATCTGTTTCATGTAATCATCACAGCTCATTCATCCGTCTGCACAGATAAACTGCACTAAATGTTACAGCTTCTCAAACACTCGACATCTTTCACTCTGACAAACACAGCCATCTGTGTGAAACTCCCACAGACATGCATTCATTCAGTAAAACCAGCGAACACCGACAGGCTGAGTGCATGTGATAAGCATGACAGGGAAACAGTGGAGGGCGTGGCCAACGTGGGCGAGAGAGAAGAGGAAAGACGAGTGAGAGATTACAGCACAACAGAAACTGCTCTTATCTCCAGTGGAAATGTGTCTGCCTGAAGATTTACCTGGACATGTTGGACCAACTGGGAACAATGAAAACTGAAGGAACAACAGAAATTCACCTTTTAACTGTAAACATTTATGTCCAAGCAGACATAAACATATGTTTGGAGGTTGACACCTGAGCCACACAGAACCAGCCAGGTAAGATGGAAACTCTGTGGGTTTGAGCCTGAAAGGGGGAAAAAAGCTTTTTTGGATTAATTGAGATGTTATTCTGTATTATGAAAGATTTAAATCAGCTATAGTTGTGTTTTATTGTACTTGAGAACAGATAGAATCACTGTCCAACTTTAATATTTACTATGTCAACATATCTACTGTCAGGTTGTTTGATGTTAAAAATATTAGTAAGCAGATTTACAGACACATCTACTCTGTAACATCCCTTCACTGGTGACTGATTGTTTTAAAGAGGCCACAGTTTATTTGTTGGACAGTTTGTGTTGAAGGAACTGACTGCAGAAAAAACAATGTTGTCAGACAGGTTGAGTGACATGGAGCCGGCCTCAAGCACAAACACAAACATCTGCGTGACTCTGGCTGTTTGCTTTGTCTCTTCAGAACAGCTTCTTTACAGACCTGTTCTTATTGTGGGCCTCAGTGTGTGTGTGTGTGTGTGTGTGTGTGTGGGGGACATAAGAGGACATGATGGATGATGCAGCAGAAAGAACACCGGGCCACATTTCTTAATTTTGTGTTGTTTTTGCTCAGATGTTAAAATGTGCTGAAACTCAGCTGTGTTTGTGAAACTACAGAGTCAGCATTTATTTATTAACCCTCATGTGGGAGTAAATGAGTTTTATCTTTTTAATATTTGATCTTTTTAGTTTTTTATTCAGTCTTTACCTTCTCTATATAGTTTTTGGGCCATTTGGACAAAATCATTTCCCTGCAGGGAGCAATAAAAATCTTGATCATGTATTTAACATGTTTATTTTTTCATTGTTGGTTTAAAGCAGGTAGACAAAAAATCCTGATAAGCTCATTTGAATCCCTCTGAGACTTTTAAAATAATTTGATCACTCATTGCTTCATTTGTTAAACAAATTAGATCAACCAGTGGGATTTTATATGTTGTTGTTCTATAAATCCACAAAAAGCTTGAATAATCCTGAAAACATAGAAAGGTTAGGGATCCTTGTTGTTTCCTTGCAGCTTAAAGTGCCTGTGACATCATTTTATTTGTTTTTTTGTAATAAAAATTCATGCATTTTAGGAAAGATAAAAATAATAAATTGCAAAAATAAATTAATAAATAAATGAACTCAGTTGAGATGAACAGTTGTTGAAATATTTGCGTGTGAAGTAACAGGAAGTGATGTCAGAGGGGAATGTCTGCATGTGAGCAGAGCTTTGCTACATTAGCTTACAATAAAGAAGAATCTGATTTCTTTATTATTTTGAGTCTCTATCAGAAGAAGAGTCAAAGTTCAAATATTGATTCAATAAATAAAGACCAGAGTTTTTTTTCTTAAAGAATTCCCCTTTGATGTCACTTCCTGTTTCATTTTGGCTGAAGCAAGTTCAAAGGAAAATATGCAAGTTATCTGACGAAATGGGTAAAATCATGCATTATGCCCAGTTTCTTAAATATAAAGAGGTTTTCTTTTACTTTTTGTATTTGAAAGATATGCATGTCTCAGGCACTTTAAAGAAGCATTTTATGATCTTTGAAAAGATCAATTATTTTTCTTTATTTCCCCATTATTGCTTCAGAGACACATATAATAAAACCACACTATTAGAACTCTTTTATACAGAATTTTGAACGGGGGAAACATTTTATAAGATATTTATAAGAAAGTTCCTGCATAAAATACAAAATAAAATAAACTGACAGACTATTGGCAGGTTTGATTTCAGATATCACAGTTCATATTTGCTGTATGGAGTTATAGATCAAAGCAGATAAATAAAGTAAATATCAAATTCTTTTCTATAAGTGTTCGCGCTCTGTCTTCAAGTCTGAAACAGTTTTTTTTATATAAAAGTCAGAAACGTGTTGCTACTGAGTGAAAAGGTTTGTTTTAGCTCATTTCTTTTATGCTGAGTTGTTTCTCTTTTTCTCTCCAGCATGACATCCAACAGTACGAACAGCACTCTGTGCCAACCAGGGGACAACATCTGTAGTAAGAGCTCTTATTTCTCCTCCTGTTAGCAGTCAGAACCTCTCAGACATTTTCATGGCTTCATGGTTAAAATCTCACTTTGTGTTTTTTCCTCTCATTCCCCAGCTCATTTGTACGTCTGTTTCTTCACACATCATGACAAAACTACACGTTTTACTTTTTCATCCAGAATCATGTGAAGCTGGAAAGTTTTTCTAAGCACTAAAATATGCATTAAATTATCTAAATAATCTTGAGTAGAGTTTTCTTACATTTTTGCTAAATAAAATCTCTGTTTTATTGTAGAGAGCTGACAGAATCACAACAAAATCATATTAAAAGCTCTTATAAACACAAAGTCCTGCATGGAAATGATGTTCACCTGCTGCCTGAGCACTTATTTTAGCTGTGTTTACAAAGCTGTTTTTACAAGACATAAAGAGAACGCTTACTTCTAACAAGGAACCTGATATAAATATGTAGAACCACAATTATTTACAGCCATAAAAACTATTGTTTTGTTCTGTGGTTTTTAAACATCTGAAACATGAAGCAGCTTTATTTCATGTGATTCACTTGTATCATTCAAACATTATAAAATACCTACATTCAACCTTTTTTATCTTATTTCCTAATAACTTTCCATCTGGAATTAAACCTGTTAGGAGTTAACTTTGTGTAAATATTTATTAAATATTATCTAAGCAGAATAAGAATGTCAGAAAGTAATGATTATCAAGCCAAGCCTTTAACGAGGATGCAAAGAAAAGATTGAAACCATTCCACCAAGTTCACACCGCTCCTTAAAATGTGCCACAACCAGAAGGAAATGTTTTCACTGTACAATCTGTCTTTTCTGCTTCTCTAAACCTGAGCCGAGCCCAGAGATTAATAACAGGAGGCATTTGAAAAGATGGATTTGATGAACAAACCTACAGTCACCACGGCTGTCAGAACAAAGGTGATACTTAGAGGTGAAAAGTCAACGAGGACGACAGACAAAACACTTTAAATAAATGCAGAGTTTGTGTTAACCATCAAGCTTCTTTAACTAGAAAGATACTCACAGGTGAGTTTTTGCACATTCATGATGACAGAAGCAATCAGCAGTGAAAACATCCACCTGAACCCTGACAATAATAAGCACACTGACATTGGTATGAACATTTAAATGTTACTGCAGCTCACCTGACAGAGAAGAAAGAGTTCTACATTCTCTGAATGACAACACATGACTCACTCTGGTTTCTTTAAAACCAGTCTGCATGTCATACCTGGAGGCTTGTTACGTTTCTGTGACCAGGACAGTTTCACTGTCACAATCAGTAAAGAATGAACAAGACAGCAGCAAATGCACCGTTTACATTTGGTAGGAATAAAACCCAGAATGTCACAAGTACTTTCCTGCTACAAACCTGTACTTGTACTACATCCATGAACATTTCCTGAGGTCTTAAAATCAGGTGAATTGGAAACTTTTTAAGCCCTTTCAAAATCTGCTCTCATTCAAATTTAATTACAAAAAATATGGTCATTGCAGGGGCGGAGCTACACTATTTTGAAGGGGGTGGTCAAGATGTTTGTTTAGGGGGCACATACATATAAAGAAAATTCAAGATGGCTGCCACAGCTAATTCCAAATATCTTTAATTCAGCTGTGTTAAGAAATTTTGTGTGATCATAGCTAAAAATGATGGAAACCAAGCTGAATGCTAGTTACAACTTGTTGTAAAACATGTTAGACGTAGCCGAAAACAATCTTTACCGAATTCTAAATTCTAATCAAAAATTCAAGAAGGCCACCACAACTAAATTTAAAAGGCAATAATTCAACCTTTTAAGACTTATCGAGATGAAATTGTTGTGAAATAATGAAGAATGAGCACATGCTGATTGCTGATGCTAATATCAAATTAAGCTAACGACTAATGCTAATTTTACTGTAATCCAGCCATGTTTAAACAAACATCTGGAAATTTGTATAAAGTATCAGAGAAGAATCTTTAACTAAATCAAAACATAAAAACAAAATCCAAGATCCCCATCTACTCGTCTAATTTGGGGGTGGAACCTGGGGTGGCCAATCAGGTGCCAGAGGTGGTCACCCCGGCCAAGCCTCTGGCTCCGCCCCTGAGTCATTGTAAAAGTTATTTAAAATCTGATTATGTTTCATTAATCTGGACATTCAGGACTTTTGAAACTATTATTTTTATGACTTTGTAAACCCTGCAGGAAGCACTGCTTCATATTCAACATCCTCTGTCCAACTTATCACCACCTGTCCAAGTCTTTCTTCTCTAACTTTGTCTACATACTTGAGCTGTCCTTCTTGGTAGAGGCCAGACTTTAGAGACAAAACAGTGAATCCTGATGAATATATAGAGATTGTTTTGTCTCTGTTTCTCTTCAAGATGTTCGGGAGTATCAACTAGAAGTGATAGTTGTCCCCACGGTGCTCCTCGGACTCACCGCCATCTTCTTACTGATCATGTGCTCGGTGCTGTATTGTTGCAAAGACGAGCGACCACGAGCCTCGCACCGCTACCACAGCTCCAAACACAGACACACACAGGCTCAACACAACACACACAGACATCATCACAGCAACACACATCCACAACACCACCACAACAACACGCACCCACAACATCACAACACACACCCGCACCACAACACACACCAACACAACACACACCATCACAACACACACCAACACAACACACACCATCACAACACACACCATCACAACACACACCATCACAACACACAAAACGCACGTGCACACCACCATGACACACATGGACACCATCAAAGCCCACGCACACACCACAACACAAGGAGACACAACAGGCAGCACCTTCGTGGAATAGATGGTGAGTGAAATAACTTCATGGTATTTTTTACTTCTGCTGCAAACATTTGTTTATTTTAATTGAACTCTTTGATCTTTTTGGCCTCTTTAAAAAGCCCCACCTGGGATTAACCCACTGGAACACGAAGAGCTGCCAATGACCGTTCAAACCAGGCGGCCAGCTGAGGCGGCAGTGCCACAGAGAGCCACAGAGAGGCCCCTGGGGGGCTTCAGTCAGGTCCTCCCCTTACCACCATCGTTATACATGAGACCCAGCGACACAGTTGACCTGTACAGAGCACGGATGAACAACAGGGACATCATCCTGAGGCTGCTCAAAGGTAAACAAAACTTAATTAAAGAATGCAGCTTTATATTAAACACCGTGTGTTTTCATCTGGGACAGGGGGGTCAAACTCATTGTCAACAAGGGCCACACAGGTGGCCCTCAATGGGCCCGTTGTTATTAGCTTCCATGTTTTGTGTTTAACTTCGACTAAACATGAAATGTAGAAATAACTGACATGCATTATGGGCGCTGTATGGTCACTGTGGGCTTTAACCTCTTGAGCTTGTTGTTTTCACAGCGTTTAGTGGATGTAGAAATGTTTATGAGCCTTTAGCCAAGATTCTGAGGTTTCTTTTGATGCCCAACATGTCCATGTTTAACTAACAGAGCTTAAGTGAAAAGAAGTTAAAGGAAATATAAAATGAAAATGAAAAAGCACTCGAGGGCCACATTTGGCCCACGGGCCTTGAGTTTGACACGTGATCTAGGAAGTAATTTGAACAAGGAGGGACTGTTTTAACTGACTTTCAAGCACAAGATTTTGTTAGTTTTTTTGCAACGTGCTTTTAAGTAATTTTTCCATTTCTAATCTCAACATCCAGTCCAGCTAACATAAATAACCTAAATACATTTTTTAATTTTGCTCTTACCTGTTCCACAGATTCAGCAAACAGCCGTGAGAAACAGCACTTTTTGGACTTTGCTTTGTTCCTGAGCAGACTGGGACCTCACCCCTTCATCCCTGCAGTGCTGGGTGTCGTTTCAGTGCAGCCGCCTTTATCTCTGGTGGTGGAGGAGATGAAGCACAGAGACCTGCTCAGCTTCCTCTGGAAGTGCAGACAGGTAGAGCTGACCCACACACAGTGATCAAACAACAACAAGAAAACACCTTTTATCTCATTTCTTCCTGAACCATCTGACATTATGCTAAAGTCTGAAGTTCTGCTGGTCTAAATATGTCAGAAAAGACATGAAAAACTAAATCTGAATTATTTCAGATCTCAGTGCATCAATTCTTCACGTTTTAGTCAGGATTTGCATGTCTGAAAGTAAAGTCATGTCTTAAAAGATTTAAATGATTTCTATGTTTGTTCTTTATTAAAGGATAACTCAAACTATGATATGACAGAGAAGAGGATCTTCAGCATGGCAGGACAAGTGGCCTCTGCTCTGGTTAGCTCTACTTTATCTGTCTAAATGTTGTTTGATGGAATTATGGAGAAAATACATTTTTCTTTTCTCTTTTTTCATTAAATTGCTTTTCTCAGTTGTCCCCATTCAGAAGAAAGGGGGAAATATTGTCTGCTTTTCAGAAAAAAAGTCTAGTTTTTTATTTTTGCTGTGTTGCTGCTCACTTGATCCAAGTGATAAATTAAATCCTTTCATTCTTCTCCTCCTCACCTTCTAGAATTACCTGCACGGTCAGAGCTGTATCCATGGCAACGTGGCGGCTCGCAGCGTTCTGGTTGGTGCAGACCTGACAGCCAAACTGTGGGGTCTGGGCTCAGCCTATCGCAGATCTCGGTCCAGTTCAGGGGCAGCGGTGGAGGATGTGGAGCTGAGGAAATGGCAGGCACCTGAAGTTCTGGCAGGGAGATCCATTAGTCAGAGCAGCGACACGTGAGTGTCCGAGTCCTGCAGAATAACAATCAATTCAGTGAAAATGACTGGAAATCAAACCACTACTGTGTTCATCTTTTATTGACAGATGGTCCTTTGGCATCCTGATCTACGAGATGGTCACACTGGGTGAGCGTTCTTCACAAATCTCCTCATTAACCCCTCATTTCTTTACATTTTGTAACCAAGAAGCTACAATTCATTTATGTTTGAGAAGTCTTAAGGATTAGTCATCAAAGCTGTGATGTTGGTGATTTTTCCACAGCTGATAGAGAAACAAATGGACAAAAACAGAATTCACAGAAAATAATTCAAAGAAAAGTTGCCTGAGAGAGTACAGACTGCTTTTACTTTGTAATTAAATCAAGCTAAACCTGTTTGTATTTTAAGTGATAGGCTACATAAAAAAAAATCAAAGAAATGAGGTGCAGTCTGCCTCTAAAAAGTAACGTATGAAATTAATCGTAACAATTGGCTGAATTCATTAGTCCCGAAAACTAAACTCAACTATAAAGGTTAATAAAAACCAAACAGGACATTTTAGTAACTGAACATGTTCGATTGTCTGTTGTGTCCAGGTGACCCACCTTTTGCTGACGTCAGGACGACTGAACTTCTGCAGTTCCTCCAGAGAGGAAACTGTCTCAAACGTCCGGCCACCTGCTCCGAGCCTCTGTAAGAACAGAACAAATATTATTCTTAGATTACAGGATGTGTTAGAATCAGCTGTTTATATTTGAGAGTTTGATACTGAAATTGTAGAAAATTTAAGTTAGATTTATTTAATTGGTTAATTAGTCTCAGACAACATATGAAGCCTAATGGTAACTTTTGTGTACAGGACAAAAGTATTAAAATTACTTTACACACAACACCTTAGGCAAAATCAGCTGCAAATATTGAAAAATAAAATTCTGTTCCAAGCACTAAGTGACCTTGTCCTGGACCTACCTAAGCAGATCCTTAATCCTTGTTTTTCCTTTCTGATCTGCAGGTACGCCGTCATCAGGTCCTGCTGCCACTGGACCCCCCAGAGGCGCACCTCCCTGACAGAACTGATGCGAACGCTTCAGGCAGGAGAGCAGTCAGCCAATGGGAACACAGCTCTGAGAGTACCAGAGCCATTCAACTTAGAGAGATACATAAGAGAGGCGGGGATCCAAGAGTCTCATAACTATGCTTTCCTCTGATTGGTTGATGGAGTCATCAATCAAAACTGCCTCCAAACAGTGTTTAAAACACAGGGTTGTATAAAAGTCTAACTATATTTATTTGTTTGGCTGGAACACTTAAGACATTACAACACAATCACCTTGTATTTTGAAAGAATAATTTATTTTTGTGACCATGATAAACAAGTGTTGAAAATGTATGTAAAGAAGATAAAAAGAAAGTTTGCAGCATGATGCATGCGTTTGGTTTGAGAGGAAACAAAATAAAACATGGAAAAAAGCCACGAGCACAAGCAGAGGCCTGGTAGCAGCAGCTCCAAACGCTGCTCCACCGTGCTGCTGACTCACTTTCATTACAACAAATCAAGACACAAAGATCAGAGGTTTAAAAGAGTTCAGGTGATTATTTATTTGCATTACAGGAACAATTCCTTCTTGTCAAAGCATCTCCTCCAAGATGTTGTGGTTTCTTTTTTTTTTCTTGATTATTGCAAGCACAGTTCTGAATGCTGCTTTATATATATATATATTTATACATATATAAAAAAGCACAGTTTTGCAGACTCTTATGTTATTTTGGGGATAAAAGTGCCACTTTTACAGGTGAATGAATAATAATCAAATAAAAATATAACAGAACTGCAAAGACCAACCTTTTAACAAACGTTGCATCAGTTTTCACAGCAGAATTTGAGGCTCTCATTCATTTTAAATGAGGCCCAAATCAATTTTTGGTTTGGACCCAGTAAATTACAAGTCTCCACAAGGAGACTGAAATAAACACACAGCTACCAGGGATTATCCCGTTTCAAAGAAAACACTGGAATAGCCACAGTCACTAACAATAAAGCCAAATCTAGCTAAGTAGAGGGTAAATATTGTTGGTAGTTACACACTATATAACAAAGTTATAAGGAAGACAGCAAGATTCCTTCATCAAGGTAGCTACTAATTAGTCACGTTTTGGAAAAAGGCAACAAATGTCATCGTCTGAAATAACACTCGTAAAAAAGTGAGGATAATAGAAAAGAAGGAATGATATGAAAAGCTGTTTAAAAACAATCTTCATCTAAATCTAGCGTAGAGAAAAAAAGGCCACGAGGTTCACAGAGAAAACAAAAAACAAAACATGATCAAAAATTTCTACACAAAAAGCTGAAACAAAGCAGTCCAGCAAAACAAATGTGCAATTAAATATAAAAGGCAAATATTCCACCTAACTACAGTATAGCTTAAGGTTTTCATTTTCACACAGTCAGTTTTATCATTCTGAACAATCCGTTACAAACGTAGGTCCACCTGTTCTTTCCTTAAATACCCTTCAAAATAAAAGCTGCTCGTTTTCATTCTTCTTCTCCAGCAGTGCCTTATTTATTTTAAGCTTCTTCACAAGCTTGTAACTGGACTCCTTCACATACCGTCGCATAAAAACAGAGCAGCGGTTTGTTTTACTGAAATAAAACATTTAAAATGTTCAAACCAATCAGGGCAGATTAAAAGATCGAGAGTAAACCGGTTCATGTGGGAAGTTTTGGACAAAGGTTGTTTATTCTGTTCATTTCATCTGTTTAATAGGGAAATTTAGAGTTTGCTGAATTAATTTAAAGCTCTCAAATTGAGTAATTTGGGTTTTATGTGAACCCTGGTCTGGTCTTTTAGCAGTCAGTACCCTGTTTTCTCACTGTACCCTGTTAGCTGAAGGAAAACCACTTCAAAACAAAAAGAAAAGCAACAAATCAATCCTGTTTCCAAAAAATGTTAGAACGTTGTGTAAAATGTAAATCTCATGATCTCCTATTTTATTTAATATGGAACACATTAAACATATCAAATTTTTAATCAACATTTTACTGTTTTTTAAGTAATTTGGAATTTTATGGCAGCAACACAAATAAAAATAAAGGTTTGTGATGGGCAACAAACAGGAAGTTAATTAGCTTCAGATTAATCAAGGACTGGTTATAAATAAGAAACATTTAGAGGCTGAGTTAAAAGTAATGATTAGTAGAGGTTTATTAATCTGTAAAACACAATTACATTTAAAATTTGAAACTTTTTAGAAATATGTTGCTGCACTCAAATTCAAAATGACTTTTTCTCTAAACTTTTATAAGTTTAATATGCTTCAATGTGAATGATTGTTTATGGAATAAATTCTGTTTTTTTATTTACATTTTACGCAACATCCCAACTTTTTGCAAAATAAGATTGTAAAATAAAAGTCCTCCTTTATTATATTTTAAATATATATTTATATAATATTAGTGTTTTCACTCTAGATATAACTTAAAACTAAGTAATGTTGTACATAATCTCCAGATTATGAGTTTTATTTTCACTCTGACTTGTGACTTCAACCAAAAGAAGGTTTATTTTTGAATTTTTAAAGCTTTAACTTTAGGACTGACTGTTCCATGTTACTGAATATTACAGGTTTTTTATGACTCCTGATTAAAATTAACTTGAAAGAAAGGATTTAAAAAAATAACCTGGATCATCACAAAGGAGCATATTTTATGATAAATAGTGGGTTTAATGAACTGCAAACACATTCAGGTTCTTTGTTAACACATTATTTTAAGTTTGGGTTTTGATCAGCAACAAGTTTTACTTCAGAAAGTTTAACTTAAATAAATATAGTTTGACATTAAATTGTGGTTTTTTTACATGTAGGCAGGATCAAGTGGTAACAAACATGTAACTTTCAGGATGTAAATCAGGAGTGAACAAACCAACAACAAAGCTGAATTCTTCCTCAGGATGGATTTGAAAAAGTGGGTTTGCTTTGAACATGAAGCGGACTTCAAACCTGCAGGTCTGTCATCGCTTTAGAACCAGTTCCAGGTCTGACCCGGCTCATGAAGTGGGGCCTTGACGGAAACGTCAGTCTTTCAGATTGTTGATGTGAGCACAGATCTTCAGGGCTGGTCCTAACTTGATGTTCATGGTGGACATGAGGTGCTCCTCCTTCAGCAGGAGCAAAGCCTGTCCGTCAATTTCCTGCGACAGGAACTGGGAGGCGAGCTCCTCGCAGCCTGGCGGGAAAAAGACAAAAACATTTCAGAAAAGAGCAAAATGTTTGGATAAAACAGGAATGAAAAAGTCAAATCCTCCAACCTTGTAGTGAAGAAATAAACTGTGACACCTCCTCCACACTCCACTGGGAGGGGCTGGTGGGAAGGCAGCTGGGTGCGGAGGTCTCCGTTTCAACCGGAGGAGGCGGCTGGTGGCAAGAAGCCGAAGAGGCAGGAGAAAGAGACACGGCATCGTCTTCTTCCTCCTCCACGCTGGACTCCTCGTCTGAGTGGCTAGACTCTGAACGGCACTGTGTGTGGTGGGGGGGGCAGAACAACAAGGCATCAGTCACTTTATTTATTATTTATATTATAATGTGTCTGAGACGACTTTCAGATTTAAACAATACTGTAGAAAAGAATCCAAATAGTAAATTTGGTCACTTTTAATTGTTTTATTGAAGGTCTATGAAGCTCTTTACGGACAGTTTTCTGTGCACAACCCCCCCCCTCACTCTTACACACATGTAACACACACATGTAACACACACA
>JARVJO010000155.1:18352606-18372958 GCA_031762555.1 Cynodonichthys magdalenae | reverse complement strand
AGCCACAACTTTCTTCTTTTAGTGGCTTTCCTTGACTTTCCTAGAGGAATTTGATAAAACAAAAAAGCTTCTCCTCTTTCTTTTACCCATTTACGTTGCATCAAACAATTATAGACACTACAAAAGTGACTTTTCCCCATAGCTACCGAGGGAAGTAATGTAAACACTCTACTCATTCAGCGGCTGACCCCCCACTTCCGGAAGATGCGCGAAAACCACGACGCATGCGTCGTGACGTCATCGTGCAAAAGGTCTATTATATGAGGGAACTTAAACATTTAAAGCATTTTCCTCCCTCATATGCTCACATAAAAGCAATGTTTGGAGAAAGTTCCAAAGTCAAAAGCCACAAATCCAGAGTAGCATCTTTATGATGGATAGTTTTTATGAGTCTGATCTTCCTGGAGGTAACTGGCTAAATGCAAATGAAATTCTGAATCTTTCCACCTGCTCCTGCATTGAGCCTGGCTCATACTGATCCCATCAGTTTATCTATTAGATGTCTGATCACCTGATCATAAACCAGCTTCAGTAAAATTGTTTAAAATATGTTTTGCTCAGATCACCAGCATGTCCTCACTTTAACCATGTGACTGATGTAACAAAGTCAGTCAATCTGCTAAAAATGAGGAATTACAGGCTCTGTTACCCAGCAGATAATGCTGGTATGTTTTATGTCTCTGATGCACATTTCACAGATTTTTCCTCATATGCTAACAAACAATTTGACTTTATATTTTTAGAAAACGTAATAGAAAACAGAGAAACCTGCAAAAACTGTATTTAACGTCAAAAAGAGTAGATTCTGCATGATATATCCCCTTTAAGGAATAACTAATCCCCTCTTAAAAACCAGGTAAACATAAACAGCAGTCACATGACCACTCAATTAAAATTACTCATTGAATTGTGACTTTCAAACCAAAGCATCAGAGTTAAACTGACATCATCTGTCATCCTGCTGAGCAGAGGAGGATTTATATGGTCACATTAAGACTTACAGTTTGCTCCGTCGTTAGAAAACCTTCATTCATCATCAAATACCTGACTGCAGACATTTTCTACTCTCACATCAATAAAGGTCACGCTTATTAAACTTCTCTTCAGTTATGTTGCTTTTAATAATTTATCCACCTTATAGGATTCCCGTCCAGCAGAGCCACAACCGTGGATATTAAACCGGGGTGTTATTGTCTCTGCTGATGTCAGGTGTTCAGCTCACACCCAGTGAATCTGTGCTGACGGGGCAGAAAACGCTGCCGCTATATGAGACGGCAGAGGACCTCAGGTGACCTGCTGCCCTTGGTGTTAAGAGCAATATCTGAAGGAGGATCATACCGACCAAACCCAAACTCAGACCTGCAGCAGGAGCGGGACGAGAACAGAGGAACCAAGTGGAAGAACAGGGTGAGCTGGGTGTTTGTTGTCTGAAAATATCCTTTTCTAATTTAAAAAATAACATTCAATACTGGCTGATGTAAAGCAGGAATAATGGCTACTGTCTGAGTGTAATGATTGTTGTGGGGCTTGTGTGTGTGTGTGTGTGTGTGGGTGTGTCCTCAGGGAAGGATTGTATATCAGTTGATGTCATCTTTCATGTTTGTTTTGGAAAAGTCTCCTTGACCAAGACTGTAAAAATTATTCACTCTTTGTTTAAAAACATTTTGTCAGATTTTTCAAGCGTTAAATTGATTTGAATGATTTTTTTAAATGACCTTCCTCCTTTATTTATTTGCATCGTGATAAGATCCCTGAGGATCAAGGAGACATTTTGAGAGCAATCAATAATCCTGTTCACAGTCTGTTCACACTGGGTGTGTCGGCCACGGACAGTTTATTCACTGAGGGCTGCAATATTAGGTAAAATACATTCTGAACTTGACTGATCTACAGTAATCACAGAGTCTGTCTGAAATCCTGCACATTATTTTAATGAACAGATGCACTGAGGAGAAACACACAGAGTCACGCCATGAGCTGCAGCTTCTCTCAGTAAAACACACAACAGCCAAACAGAAGGACAAAAACTTAATAATAAAACTTAATAACTGCTGCTTTGTAACTTTGTGCATTTAATAAAAAATGTAACAATTAAATGAGGATTAAACATTTTCCTTAATTCTATCAGTGAATTTTCTTGTTTCACCCAGCTTCTTCCAACCAGACTTTTATTTTGAAAAAAATCAAAGCAAAAAAAAAAATCAAATAATTAATAAAACGTGTTTATAGTGCAAATAGAATCAGTGTTCAGAGAACTCATTATGTCACAGCATCACTATAGTGATAATCTGCCTGTTGCAGAGGGCAGATTAGCTGAACAGATGATATGTTGCTATGGAAACCAGTGTTGCAAAAAATATCACAATCTGGATGCACACAAATCTATTCTGAACGACATGTTGGGTCTTCAGCTCTAAAACAAGTTTCTTTGAACAGCAAAGTTAAAACAATAAAGTTCAGCAGCATTTTCTTTTCTTTCGGTTTTGTACACACACACCCACACCCCACACACACACACACATACACCCACACACCCCCCACACACACACCTATTTTGTTTTCCTACGAGCAGCCTGAGGTTTTATTGACCTGGTCTAATAGAAACAGAGATGCACTCGTGCAGCGAGGCCTCATCAAATAAGAGAAACGTCTCTGCATGGAGGAGAAACACGTTTGTCCTTCTGTCCTCGTGGGGACTTTCCATTCATTCACCAACCATCTCTACAGCCTCACCCTGAACCTGACCTACACTCAATTCACACTTTAGTCCTAAACCAAACCCCTGACCCACCAATGATATGTCCCCAGTGGGGACTGGGCTTTTGTCCCCATAAGGACCAGTGGGTCCTCACCAGGCTGTGTGCAGGAAAACGATCAAACATCAACCCCACCAGGTAGCAACATGTACACATATAGATGTTCCTAGATTCAAAGTAAAGACTAAATATAAATCTATGGAACATCCTGACATTTTTTTATTTTGTCTTTTCTTATTGTAGTACTTTTTATTTTATTTGACCATTTTTCTTTGACTAAATTCAGTTCTTTTGTAATGTGTTATTATACAGTACCGTGACATTTTTATTTCCCACGCAAGATTTCTCTTTTTATGCTGCCCACATTGAGAAAGTTGAATTTTCACTATTAGTCCAGTTTTCATACTTTTATTTTAAATTCACAGGTTGCATCCAGAAACCTTACAGATGTGTTTATAGTTTTACACCAATATATCTACATCTGTCTTTGTATGAGTGTCCATTTTCTCCACAAGAAAAGAAATCAAAAACTTTTACCTATTTCTTCATAATATTTGTTGGCAATTTTCCCATATTCATGATGAAAGTCTGTCATCAGCCTGTAATGGTTTTTAAGGTCATATGTGGGGCCTAGTCTGTAAAATCACACAGTAACATCATACTTCTTGTTTTATGGCCCTATTTGCTGCTTTTATGCCTAATTTGAATTTCCTTTACTCAAATCTCAGAAGAACAAGTGATTGAGTTCCATAAATAGGCTGAGCTGTTGTTTACTCAGAAGGAATGTGGAGCAACTAGAAAATCTACAAAAGAAAAAAAAGTGGTCTTGTAGCTTCAGGTTAACAGGTGAAATGATGTGGTGTAGAATGACAAACATCTGAGCAAATATTTCTGCTTTGGAAGAAATATCTTCAATTAAAATATGAAGTTAAAGCTGTTTTTGTGAAGATGTCCCATTCTTTGTGCAGAAATAATCCTCCAACATACATTGTGTTTGTTTCAAACAGGGACTTGAACATGTGGTTTAATGGTGACGAAGCATGACCACAGCTCTGCTGACAGACTGACTTTAAACATCTGTTACTCACAAATCAGAGGATTCTTAGACTTCATTTAGCTTTTTTAAAACAAATTCAGCTGGAAATGTGGGTCACATACAAAACAAATCTCTTACCTGTCCCTCCATGGTCTAAAGTCTGCTCAGATCTCAGGTGAATTCTGTGGTTTCAGATCTACAGGATGCAGAGAGGAGGAGGAAGGAGGAGGAGGAGGAAGGAGCTTCAGGTGGGGTTTGAAGCTTCTCAGCTGACAGCTGCAGACCCAAACCTGCTTCCAGAAGAGGCTCCGCGTCCTTTATTCCCTTTCAAAGACAACCATCAACAATCAGGGTTATTTTGGGTTTAATTAGAGGCAAGAAAAAGACGCATCTTAGCGCCAGTTTCCTTCAAATCGGACCAAGCAGATTTTTACCTCAGGCTTTCTAAAAAAAAGAAAAAAGAAAGAAAAAAGGCAGCTCGGTTGTCAGTCTGGTCAGTGGAGTCACCTGTCGTGACTGTGAGAAACCCAGATCCGGTTCCGACACCCCCTCAGCGAGCTGCAGCACTGCCTCGATCCTGGGGGGCTGCGAGGAAGACCGCACGTATCACGCAAAATGTTGTCATGACTCACTCTGCGTGTCATCAGCCAATGAGGAGCTCGGCGCTGGGGTGTTGTGATGCGGCCCCACCCCCCGCTGCTGTTGCGTGCAGAAACCCAGGTCTGCTGTGCGCCGCGTCCCGCGAGGCCTCCTATTATGTTCGCAGCCTTTATTCGGTTAGTTGGTCATGGATGGGCGCATGCGCGGAGATGTGTGTGCGCGTGAGTGGGGGGATGGGGCGGGTCACGATGGGTCGCTGTGCCTGGTTGTACCCCTCCCCCGGCCCCGCCCCTGTTTTTCCTGACTTCCTCTCTGGTGTCCTTCACGATGCCTCCGGCTCGCGACCTTGGCTGCTGCTGCTGCTGATGCTGCTGATGCTGCTGATGCAACGCAGGCCCGTTTCTGGGGCAACGGGTCACGTGATGCAGGTCAGAAAGATGCTGCACTGTAAAATTGGAGCTTTTGCCACTTTGCGCTGCATTTACAGACGACCATAGCATGAAAGCTCCAGAATGAGGCGGGGGCACCTTTGAATGTGATGTAGAAGCTGAGCAGGTGTAAACAGCTGCAGCTGCGTCAGGCTCGTGACGTCACGCGACGCAAATCAGCTGACTGCATGACAGGAAGCGCTGCCTCTGCAGGTATATCAGTTTTTTTCCAAATCAGATTAAATAAAAGCAATCACTAATGACTTTCTGTTTTCTGTTTTAATAAATGTTGACAGGAAATGTTTTCTAATCTTTAATCTCCTTCAGAGGTCATGGAGCTAACTCCGAGTGATGTCACTGATGACCATATAACTGCATCACAACCAAAATACACAAAGCACCATTTGTTGTTCAGATACATTTGATCCAAGTGTTTTAAGGCATTGGAGTCGTGTCTATTTAAATTGAAACTAAATTCATTTTGTGACTTTAGACCTTGTTTTGGTGTTAAAGTTTTATGTTCCACTTAGAAAGAATCTAAAGAAGCAAAATAACACTGGAAAAGATTTATTGTCCTATTTAATCATTTAATATTAATCACAAAAACATTTTCAGGAATTACAGTTTCTCAGTATCACAATTTCAAATACTGCAAAGTGTAAATAACTGACACTAAAACATCACAACAACTATGTATAAAGATGTATTTGGTTCATATACTTCAATTTTAAAATTTGCTCTTAACAAGAGGAGTACAAAATAATAATCTTATGCATAATATCCACAAACAGGTTTTATTTTTGAATCATTAGTGAATAAAACTATCTTTTCTTTAAGTTTGCACATCATCAGGAGTGTTTGTTTACTTCTTTGACCTTGATAATCAACATGTGGTCAGTTTTATAGAATTTTATTATAGACACACAACTGTCATCACATTTAAAGCCTAGCTGTGATTATTGTCTAAAGTGAAACAATAAATCAACACTACAGTAAATCAGTTTAACGTGGTTCACTTTAAAAGAAGTTGTTTTCATTAGTTACATGGGCACTAAAATACTGGAATGTTTCACAAGAAATTGGTGACAGAAGAACCGAGAGATCAAATCCTCCCGGCGAAACTTCCTTCCTCCAGCTGATCGTCCCATCTCTGAACCTTCCAGAGGGAAAAACATGAAAAACTTTATCACAAGAAACAACAACAATAAAACCTTATTCTGAGTTTTGAGTTATTTAAATTGAGTCAAAAACTGCAGTAAATGTTTTCCTTTATCTTAACTAAATACTTTTACAGCAGGGAAGTTAAATGCTGCAGCTTCAGATATTCTTTAGTTATAAAATCATTAACATAAAAATTCAGGATTGGAAACAAACAAACCAAAAACTTATAACCAGTTGATTCAGAGCGGACTGTGTTCACTTTCTGATAATATATATTTTATATTTTCTGTTCAGAAGCATACCCAGCCCATGGGACAGAGGCTCTTGTAGACCCGGTGGTACCACTCACAGGGAGCCGGGTCCTGGTTTTTGGCTGATAGAGCTTTGTTACATCTGTGGAAATCTGTGGGAGAAACATAAAAAAACAATGAGCTGCTCATCATTTGTGAACACATTTAAAAACAACAGGAGCTGAGCAAAGTGCTGCAAACTGAAAAATATCATCAGTCAGTCAGATTTAAAGCAGTGAAAATTAGCTTTTAGGCAGGTGTCTGGTGTTTTAAATGATGTGAAATAAAAGAAACTGTGTCATGAGTAAAAGAAAGTAAAGAAGACATTAAAGAAATAAAGTCCTGAGAAGAACTCAGCTGTTTCCACACTTGGAGAAGAGTTTCAGACCAGTCTGTATTTATTAAACTTCTTAGAGAGGAATTTTAGACCTAAGTGCTGAGAATTGATTTAATTTGCTCCGACTTTCTCTTTTTAAGTATAAATGCCAGTTATTAAGTCTAAGAATCTCTCTTATTCTCTTGGATATTTAGGACAGCTTCAGAGGTTTCTGAAGTGGTTCAGAGTTGTTACTATAGATCACAGCTGTGTCCTCAAGAAGACTCTGCACTAAGTGGTCCGGGGGTCTCCCACCTGAGTGTGATTCTCAGTTATAATGTTCAGTAACTAAAATAAGATGTGGAAAACCCTTATTTCTTTTGCAAATACAAAAGAAATAAGGGGAGAAAACTTTTAGCAGTGTCATAATGACAAACAATCAGTACAACGTGACATATCTGAACATTATTGTGTGGAATGTGAACTTATTTTAGGATTTTCAGTTTTATCTTGACATTTCTCAGAGAATCTTCTTGAACATGAAATCCTCTGCAGTGATTGGTCCACACCGGGGGTTTTGTGACGACGTCATCCAGGATCAGCTTTGCAGCAAAGAGTCGTAAATCAGACTGAAACTTAAGATTTACTCTGAGACTGAGACGCTTCATAGCTTTAGGCTCAGCTTGCAGCTGAGAATGTTTTACACTTAAGTCTATTCTTAACAGCATTCTTCTAAATACTGCAGTTTTATAAATTACACAAACCCTTATTAAACATGTATCAGTGGAGCTGAATCCTCAAAGACTTTTAATTCAATAAAATGCTGTAAATTTCTGGACAGGAGCAGATTTTTCACAGCTTCAGTGAAGCAGAAACATTTTCCTCCTGCTGCTACTTTTTAAAATTGTATCTTAATAAAGATAGGAAGGAAATAATGAAGTGTACCCAGCCATAAAACCTCCTTGTTGAGGTTCATATGTGATTTTCTCTCTGCTTTAAAGTACTAAAAATGTGTTTTCTAAAAAGATTTATGTAAGTAACAAAACTAAAACTAAATCTTATAATTAAACAATCAAAATAGTTTCTTCACAGTAATAATTCACTTTATAAACCTTTTTATAAAGCCCTTTACATGAGACTTGTAATAATAATGACTGCTGTTTAGTTTCAGTTGAAATGATTTTAGCAGAAAAACCCTTTAATTCCAGTACAAAAACAGATTTTCCTCAAATCGATCTGTCCTGAGAGACAGGACCGCTGCAGTTCAGACAGAAATTCAGACAAATCCAAAGCATTCACAGATTATTCTAAACAGTTTTTTGTTTCACAGTATTGTGAAAATATCTGTAACTGTGAGAAATGATGTCAGTGTTTTCTGTTTGCTCCAGCGGCTCTGACCCTTACGTCACTCTGCAGCAGAAATATCACAGATTATATAACTGAGTCCTCCTTACTATATGAGAAGTGACACTGTTTTATTTCACTGTTTTCTTCTGCTCACAACCGGCTTTATTTTCTAATTGGAAGCCTTCTAATGTGTTCAACTGTGTTGCCATAGTAACCCACCAAACAAGCTAAATTAAAGCTTAACCTTTTCAAACCCTTCAGCAGGTTTTATTTCACCTGATCTCTTTTCTGTTTTTAAAAGAAAACAAGGACATTATTCTGACATCAGAAACCAGGTAGAAAAGAACAACAGGACAGAAACTGTGTGGAAAGCAGATTGTCTTGTTTACCCAGATAGTTCTGGTAACAGTTGCGGGTCTGGTTGGTGTTGGGGAATCGGGCGTCAAAAGGAGCGGTCCTGTAGTTCTGGATCTTCTCCGGGATCTTGTCCGACATCTTCAGCTGCTGGAACAACATGCAGCACAAAAACAAATCTTTAATTCAATCTGATCTGTTAAATAAAAGAATTGCCAAAATATCTGGAAATAACTTGATCAATTTTTAGGTTTGGCTTCACAATTTACAACGAGCACCTTTAATCTATATTTTAATTTAAAATGTATATCCTACGCTCTGATCTGAAAAATATTAAGAAGGCAAATACAAGTAATATTAGAACACAAACAAACAATTAAAAATATTTTGTAGCATTAGCAAACATTATGATTGACTGTAACTAAACAAAAAGTCATCTGACTTAAAAATATCTGAGTTGAAGATATAATAAACATATATAATAATTATTATATAAATATTTTTATTTTATGCGTGTCCAGATGTTTTATGTAAAGATTATTTTCAGATTTGTTATTTTTTGTAATAAAAATGTAAAACTTTAAATTCTTATTTTAATACCCCAGGTTAGGGTTAAGGTTTCATTTCAAAGGATAAATTTGGTCACGAGATGTACAGTGATGCTTTAATAATTTAAGCATCAAAATATGAATAAATACACGAAATAAAGTGAACTAAAAGAACATTTAACTGCATGTAATTGCTCAAAATGAAGAAGAACATAGAATATCTAGCAATAAAATGAACCAATATTAAAAATAGTTACCTTTATTTGGACAAACTCGACCGTGATGCCAGAACCTTGTTTAATCTGCTCTCTCACAAAGCATGCTGGGAGAATAATCCGCCAGGACAACAGTTTTTGTAGCACACCGCCCTCTGCTGGACAAACTAAAGAGGTGCAACTGCGCCCAAACTAATGGAACTTTTTCTTTTCAAACATAAATATTTCAGTCTATTCATGGTTTTAAAAATGTCTCCTCTTCTATAATTTATTGTTATAAACTTTGTTAATTCAAACCTGTCAAAATATAAGTCAACCTTACAAATAGCTCAGTATTAATTTATTGACTTTAGATGTCATTTTTATGACACTAATTTATTTACAATAACTAGAAGAATAAAACAGTCAGGATAAAAACTATGAAACATTTAAAATTAGGGTCAAAGGAACATAGATGTTAATAAACTGGATATGAATAAAAAAATACAATATTTTATTAAAACTGTTCAAACTAAAGGAGACAGAGGGCACATTTTAAACCAGAGCACAGAATAACATCATTTCTGGGGCACAAAGACTTAAAGAACTGTTTCTCCTCTTCTGTTTATCCGTACAATGATTCTGAGAAGGTGGAATTATAAACTGAAAGAAAAAGAAAACAGCTAAAAAGACAGGAAAAGGTTTCAGTGTCCTCCTGTGTCACTGCAGAGCAGCCCTCCTCCTCTCACAGATCCTCCTCAGCTGACTGGAGCACCTGGAGGAGAACCAGCTCCTCCTGTAGTCGTCTCCTGGGGTGAGTCGACCACACAGCTCGCTGGCCCCTCCCGTGTGATCTGGCTCACGTTCCCAAAACCTGCAGAGAAAAGAACAATAATAAAACAAATCCCAGTATACTTTAATCTGTCACCATGGCAACCACTCCCACTCCATGTGAAAATATATTATGTAATTAAAACAGGATCCCACTGGTTTTTAATCCCCCAAATGGCTGCATTTACTACAGCTGGAAAACACTGCAAACACATGTTTTGGTAATTTTTTTATTGCATTATTAAAAGTAACTTTTATCAGGCTTTAGATGGTAAATGTCAACATATGTTTCATTTTATTTGGTCAACTCTCATTTCATTTGATAAAGTTACCAAATACTAAAAATGGTCAGTTTAGTACATATAAAACAAAACAAAAAAATAAAATTAAAATAAAGAAATACATTATTAAGGGCTTAAAGCTCTGAGCTGCTTCCTGTAGCCATGTGACCTGACAGGTCCACATGTGATCAAGTCGTCATGAGCTTTAAGTCATAGAGATCAGTGACTTCTGGCTCGACGCCCTGCTTGACCCTGCTGAACCCTTCTCATGTCTCCTCCTCCTCTTCAGTCATGTCACCACACTCACCCAGGTCCTTCCTCCATTCGGGTGCCGTCGCTCCACCGCCAGGCCCCGTCTGTGACACTGCTCCTCAGGCCGAGCCAGTACGAGTCCCCCTGGCTCAGACCCTGAGCCGTTTTAAACAGAAACACCTGGGAAACGTGTCGGGAAGTGTTTAATTACTCCATTTCTCCTGCAGTTGGGTGTTTGTTTATCCAGGACAGAAAAGGTGAAATGTGTTGTTAAACTGAGTGAAAGACAAAACCATGAACAGCTCTGCTCCTTCAGATGTTGTGAATCTATTTTAAAGTGTTCTCACGTATCACCTGTACATATTTGCCAACATGGGGCTCCTAATGTTTCAGTAACAGCCTCCTAGAAAACCCCAGTTCTGGAAAATATTAGGATGTTAATGATGTGCAACTCTCACAAAACAATATTTTATTCACCGTGGAACATAGTAAACATACAAAATATAGAACTGCCTATGCCAGAGGCACTAATGCACCCCCATAACATTAGAGAGGCAGAGAGGTGTGTGTTACATTTCCATAATGTCCCATCGTTTTCAGAATTGAGGTTTTTGTCTACAACTTATGGACACTATATAATCAAAAACCTAAAATAAAACAGTAAATAAAAGCTAAGTGTTTCATTTTTGTTGTAATTATAAATGAACTGAAATGTGTATTTTGAACATTTATATCTTGTAAAGCTACAGCAGTATCAGCAGTGGTCACCTGCTCCTCCTCAGTTTTTATTGTGGCCACAGCGCCCCCCAGTGACAAGCACCGGTACTGACTGCTGATCCAGTCGGCTCTGTCCGCACTGAAGAGGAAACACTTCTGTCCTTGAAGAGTCCAACCAGCCAAACATGGTCTGCACTGTCTTTCTGTTTGAAAATGAATAAATACAATATCACAAATAAAGAGAGAGGGAAACCAGGTTCAATTAGTTATACTTCAAAAGTTGTTTTATCTTTTTAAAGCTGTAATAGCTTCCTTACAGTGTAAAAACGTTCTTTTTTTTGCTTCTCTTAAACTGTTGTTTAGTTGACAGATTTGATCTGGAGCTTCCTGTTGGGTCTTAGCCCTCATAAACCAGTTTTTACAAGCAGAAGATTGTGATATTCTCCAGCTTGTTCTGAAGCAGTAGTTTCACTCACCGCTGGTGCTGGAGTTGCTGATGGAGCAGTACTGGTTCAGAGCAGGATACTGGGTAAACAGCAGCTGATGTGACCTGTTGAGCGTCTCCAGCCTGTTTGTCAGATTCTTCAGTTTGTTTTCCTGCAGAGTCGCCTGCGACCGAGACGTCAAGACGATCTGAACCACTGCTTTCACACCAAACAATATGTATAAAAAGAGGTGTTTCAAATAAATCAAGGAGAATTGGTATTTTAAAGTCACTGTATAGTTATTGTGTCACTGTTAAAGAATATAAACACCATGATGCACTCACAGCAGAGAGTCTGCAGCAGAATCACGATGGTTAACAGGAAGCAAAGCAGAGAGAAGTAATGAGCGAGCTGCCTGCAGCCTCTGAGTGAACCTGAGACACATCAACATGGAAAACTGGTACGATTATTGTCATAAAAACTAACATTTTCTATTAACCCAAACCTGCCCATGTTTAACCGCTTACCTCTAAGAGAAACCAGCCCTGATTGTAGTTTGATCTTTTAGAAATAACACTTGAGCCACATGCCTGCATTTTCAATTAATTAGTTTAATTATCTGGTAAAAACGTTTCTCAAAAAAAAAAAAACAGAAATTTTATTTGGTTCATTAAGTTCACTTTAAATTGCTTCTTAAAATGCCAAATAAAGCTAAAACAGCATGACCACATAGCACTGCAGATGAACTGGGTTTATATTTTTTATTATGACCCAATATATACAGAAAATACATTTTCTGAATAAAAAATGCAGAGTGAATACTGAAGGCTAAATATCTTCTGAAATGTGCAGAATATGTTGAAACAGAGTCATTAGATCTAAAAGAATCAAAACACTAGCTAACAGCTAAAATGAGCAAAGACTAAAATAAACAAAATGCTACCTTAAAGCTAAAAACAGACAAAAAGTTTGGGTAAACATTTAAAGTATCAAAACATTAGCAAAGGTAGCAAAATGTTGGCTAAAAGACAAACATAGAAAAGAACTACAGTAGACAGATGCTAGATGTTTGACAAACAGCTAAAAGTAAACGCAGCAAACAGCTGATGATGAGCTAAAGTAGCATATAGTAGCTAAATGCTAACACTAACATACAAGAGCGAAATGCTAAAAGTAGCAAAAGGCTAGCAAAAAGCCTAAAGCACCTGCTACAAACTAAAGTAGGAAAAAACAAGTTTTTTGAATCCGTTTTTAAAGAAATAAAGAAATCTCAACGTGTCTCTATTTTAAGCATATTTCTAAAAAACATCAAATTGTCAAATCTGCATGTCATAGCTAGCTTAGCGTGTTTCTGAATGACACATTTTGTTATGTGAACAGATTTTTTAACACAAAGTGGTGTGAAAAACACACGAAACATTAGTGTGAATGAGCTCATTAGTGAAATAATTAGCAAACACACTCATGTTTTTACAAAACTCTTCTAAAAGACCCTTCATCCAATGCAGTAGTTTTCAATTTAAAACAAATGTTGATGAACAAAATAACCTGTGATCCTAAATGAAGGTGAAACATCATCATGATAAAAACCCACAATATTCAACTAAAGAGCAAAGATCAAAACATCTCTGTGTCACATTAAATGTCTGAAAAAAGAAAACTAAATTACTTTTGTCTGCCGTGGTTTTAGGGGATTCTTCTTCCAGATGGTCCATGATTCAGTCCCACACTGATCCAACAGAGGATCAGGTGTTGAACTTTCTCTGTAATGAAGCCAGCTGCAGCTCACAGGACGAGTCTGATGTTGACACATGTTTTATCTTGAATAAAACTTTAAATACTGCTTTCCCTTTAGCTGGATGCAAAACAGACCTGAGTCTGATAATGAAGCAACTCTCACCCAGAGAGCCAGCATTAATCTTCAGGTTGGAAAGATCGTCTGCTTTATTTTTCTTTTCCTGCAGGAAAAACAAAACAAAACAAAACAAAATAGTGCAAAAACTAAAAACCAACCCTGACAGAAGTGCTATTCTGACTTTTATAATGTGAGTGAGCATGGTCTGTTAGTGTAGAATGATTTAGTCCAGGTTGGAGCTGTTCTGTGTCTTTTTAAACTGAAGCTCATTCACACACACACACACACACACGTTTGTTCTTCTACCATCATGGGGACTTTGCACTGTCTTCCACTCATTTACCTACAGTTGTTTCTACAGCCTAACCCTGTACTAAAATAAAACTAAGCCTAACCTCAGTGAACTGGAAACAGTCACTAGTAGGAATTCTTCTAAATAATCTAAACATTTATTGTGATTAGATTAGCCCCACTGTAAACATCCTGTACAGACCACACCCCCAACCATTCCTGACTCCTCCCCTAAAGCTCACCGTCCTCTGTCTATTCGTGCCTTCTCTAAACTCTCCTCTCCTCCCTCTCTATGAAGCACAGGTCATGACAAACCCTCAATATACTGAGTTCTGGTCAAACAGTACTCCTACACTCACTGGACCATGCCAGCCTTATTCCTCTACATCTTACAGCAGATCAACAGACTGACTCCAGCTGGAACAGCCGACTCCATCATGCACTTCCCGTAAAGATTAGACCAGTGGCCCAGGACTGGACCTGATCCCCAGCGAGCGTGCTCTTCCAAAGGGATTTACCAACTCTGTGGAGCCATCGGGCAGAAGTGGGACCTTCTGAGTAAATACTCACCTAATCTGAGCTCTAACCACCTCAGTACATACCTGACCCTAAACCTTACCTAACTTAATTCACAACTTAGTCCTGAACTGAATCCCCCCACTCAAAACCAGCCTTCAACTCATGGGGTCTGGGTTTTGTCCTCAGAAGAAACAAGGTCAAAAATGTCCTCACCAGGTAACAAAAACATGTACACACACATGCATGCACAGCGGTTGAATCAGCACTTTATCAAACTGCTGATTAGGAAGTTGTAATTGGAAATAAACTCCAACATCTGGAAGATGTAACAAATACTCAGCTGTTATGAAAATGATGTGCAGTGTAGTTGAAAAAGAAATAAGTATTGTGTGTAAAAATATTTGATATTTTCTGGAATGGTACAAAGAATATGCACATCTTTAACATTTATGATTTGCAACCCTAACTTTGTATCCATATCTAAAAACCAAACAGGAAGTGACAAACATGTTCAAAAACACAGTTTTGTGTCAACAAATTGAAAATTTGCTACACTATTGTTGAATTTTAGCTCTTACTCTGTTTTTTATTATTATTTTCAATCCTAAAAAACTGCTTCACTTCTGTTTCAACAACAACAACAAAAAAGCCATTTAGAAAATGATTAGAAAATATTATAAATTGCATTTTTAAAAGCTGGACTGTTTGTCACCTTCTAAATAAATGCTGGAAGTTGCTTTCTGATATTTTCTGAGTTTGCAAACAGAAATGATTAAATCAAACGTTTAGTTCATGCAAAAGCTAAAGAAATTAGTTTAATTTCATGAACTGTTTTATTCAAAATCTTTACATATGTACAACCTCCTCTTATACAACTCTGTATATAATTTTGGCTTACACACAAAGAACTGTTGATGGAACACACTGTAATACTTGTTTATATTTACAGCCAAACACACAAATAAACAAGACAAATGCTATCAAATGTTAGAACAAAAGGCAAGAATAAAAACTGTACTTTCATTTGTATATCAAGAATAAATTGACTTTAAATACATGTTCTTTTAAAAATGATTTCAAGTCTAATAAATTACAATCATACATTTGGCCCACTAATCAGGAGAAAAGAAACAGGAGCAGGAATTCAAAGTGCTTTTTACTTTGGCATTACAAAGACGGATTTTACAAATATTTACAGCAAACGACTACAAATGCTGTTGCCCAAATGTTGGGAGATTTTATCACCATGACAACAGATTCCCTTTTTTTACGCTCAGCCAACACGAGGCGGCCTGACTCTAACACCAAAGTGTACTTTATAAACATAAATCCAGTTTAGACTTCTATATTATGTCCTTTTATACAATGTGACAAAAATAATGTAAAATATATTTTATTGGTACAAAACAGTTTTTTGTAACAATAAAAACCAGAAGGTGAAGCTTTGAGCAACTGGCATGGGATCAGATGCTTCCTCAGCCCTTCAGTGCCATGTGGTTTGAGCTGGTTGGAAATAGGCAGGATCAGGTCAGGTGTTCACAGGTAAATCCCCACCGTGAGCCACTGGTTGATCAGGAGACATTGGGCTCTGACACGTTGAGAGCAGGTTAACCTGCACTGATGCCGATCGATGGCTGGATGCCACCGTGTGCCGCCTGACATTCAGCCTTCTTACCCTTATGTAATCAACCTCTGACAGAGTCCAGCAACTTGATGCATCACTTGCTTAAAGACATAAAATGTTACACTTTTAAATAAAAAGCTTCTTTTTTCCCCTGCCTTAGTTTCAATATGAAATACTAATGTGACAAAAAACAACAGTATTTTCATGCTTTGTCTATTTTATCTGCTCTGTATAAAATATCCTGCAACAAAATCACTACACAGGTGCTTAATGCATGTTTTATGTTCCTGTTTCCTTTCACCTTCTGCAATGTTTATGTTGGTTGCAGCAAGCTGGTTAACAGCGGTTCTGTTGAAACAAAATCCAATTATGTGTGAAGAATCCCTCAGAGCAGCCGCAGTCCTGACCGTACAGGCCATAAATCTGGAGCTTCGTGCTCTTTGGAGCTTTTAAAGCCATCCTGCTGAGAGCGCAGAAGAGACAATGTAGGTGGAGAAGGCAGAAAGATTCTTTTTTTCCACTCTTCATCCATTTTTGACACGAGCATTTAGTCATATGACCCCACAGTGCTGCCTGTGGGGGGCGCAGCGTTTGTTTTTAGTGGCAAGGGTCAAAAGGGAGCTCAGTAAGCCCTCCGTGAACTTCTACCCATTCTTCAGACCATGACATGACGTCGCCGACGAGGTGGCCCCCACAGGTTGCCTGGGTGTGGATCTCATTGGCTGTCAGGACTCTGGACCAGAACTGCAGATCTGACAACTCTCCTGTGAAGGACTGAGTGACGTCGAAGCGTCCTCCCATTGTGTCCTGTGGAGAAATAAGAAGAGACTGTTCATCTATTTGAAATGTTGAATGTAAATGAGATAAAAGTCAATGCAACATACAATATTATTAATAATAATCCACATTGAAATGTAAGTTTCTCATTTTCTAGATTAGCCTTTGAGGAATTCTATGCTCAGGTTTTTGTTTGAAGTGTTTTTATTAAAGCATGGAGCGGCACTCATAATCATTTTTTAATTGCATAGCAGCCCTCTGAATAGCACTGAACCATGGGGTGCCTAAACATTCCCACTCTTACCTGATACCCATTGCTAGAAAGCTTGCTGATTGACTGACCTGCTCCTGACCCAAGATAAAGATCCCTCCTGGTTGTATTGGGTGCCAGGCTGACAGATTCTGTCCAGCACCTTTCTTCAGGCCGTCCTGGTAGGCCTCCCAAACTCCATCTCTTGTTGACCATGTGATACACACATGGTGCCACTTTCCATCCATTATATTTATTGGTAATGTCACCGCCTAACAAACAAAACAGAAGAAAAACAAGAGAGAAAGTACAATAAGAGGCCTTGCCTTTTATGTAAAAACTAATTAACCATAGATCATTTACATGTGCCATCCATTAAAGTATGCTCAAAAACAACAAGCTTTACAGTTTCTCCTACAGACAATTAGGTCAGCCAGTACAAGACAATAACAAGATTAATTGCTTTGCTGATTTGTCTGCTGACATCACTTCACCCTATTCTGAGGCAAGGAAGGGACAAACACAACCATCTGTCTTCCCTTCAAAGGTATCATTTGTTAACCCTAACCCTAACCAGCTTTTCACACAAAAAGAAGATTAAGGGGTTAATAGAACAAATTAATTCTGCAGTCAGTACCACCTAAACTCAGACATCAAGGGATTTTTTTTCCCTCCAAAACAGACAAATAAATATGTTGATTTCACAATGAATCTGTACAAAAATAATCAACCAGAAATTTCTTTAAATCATTTTGGGAAGTCAGTTGCTGCATCTGGTGACTTGACAATTATACAATTATGTTTAGGTTAGTGTGCTTTCATGTACGATATAAGTTTTTTGTAATAATAGAATTATACAATTTTTTAGTTTCATATAAAACTTTTAAACACATTTCCTCAGTCACCAAACTAATATAAAAACCTCATAGAGTTGTGGTTTGATTGAGTGACATATGACTTTGAATCAAACTTGATGGTGCGTATTTCCATGCAACGCTTACCTTGTCATTAACAAGCAGTTCCATGGGGTTGTTGCCCCATTCCATTAGCACCAGCTCATTGGCTTGCCCAGGCACAGCATAGGAGATGGGTGTGCCAAGGCCAGGACCTTCTCCAGGCTTTAGCCACAGACAGATGGTGAGAGCAAAGATCTCATTGACCACTGATCGCTTCATCCTGGCATACATGTAATTGGTTCTCATGGGGAAATCAAGCAGGAAAGCACTGGGACTCTTAAACTTCTTCTTGTTTCCTGCTAAGATTGAGAAAAACAATTAGATTCATGCAATTAACCTTCCTGCTACCCTTTGGTCAAAATAACCCACAAGGTCTCTGTTTTAAGAATGAGGCAGGTCATTCAAACCAAAGGGCAGCATAGGGCTACTCTAAATTAATACATAAATACATAAAACAATAATACTAATCAACAACACAGCACTAGTCTGTTATTGGCAGCCCAATAGTTTTGTTGGGCAGACGGAAGTCTTTCACCTGTCTGACCCTTCACCTTGTGCAATTTCTTCAGTTGAAATGAACAGTTGTTCTGTTTCACTTTCAACTGGAGTTTATATTTAAGCATGTAAAACTAGGAAGTAGGCATTTGGAAAACGTAGACCTGCCTTAAAACATTTACACTCTCTCATAACAGACATATTACAGTCATGATCTGAGTAGTAAAATGCACTAATGCACTAATGCACTGACACATCGTTTAAATGAGACCAAGCTACAATACATTGGTGTGTGTGTGTGTGTGTGTAGTGTGTGTGTGCGTGTGTGTGTGTGGTGTGTATACCTTGGTCATTGCTCTGGTGCAGTTGGCTGAGAACTGTTCCCAGCTTGCTGTGATTGGTGCCCTGTAAACTTGTGTCCTTACTGGTGAAAGGAAGGTGCTGTGGATGATCATTGTCTTGAGGGTGGTCATTTCCATGGTGCTCACTTCCCTGGTGGTTGTTTCCATGGTGATCAACATGGTGAGGACTTCCATGTTGGGTGTTTCCATGGTGATCAACATGGTGAGGACTTCCATGTTGGGTGTTTCCATGGTGATCAACATGGTGAGGACTTCCATGGTGGTTGTTTCCATGGTGATCAACATGGTGAGGAATTCCATGTTGGGTGTTTCCATGGTGATCAACATGGTGAGGACTGCCATGGTGGGTGTTTCCATGGTAATCACCATGGTGGTCATGTCCATAGTGGCTAGTTCCATGGTGGTCTCCATAATGACCATCATGGTGTTTGTCATAATGTCCATGGTGATAATTATGGTAAGCATCATTATGACCGCTTCCATGGTGGTTACTGTGATGGTCATTGTGATGGCCATTATGGTGGCTGCTGTGGTGGTTGTCATAGTGACCATAATGGTGGCCATGGTGCCAGTCAAGGTGATGGTCAGGATGACCACTACCATGATGATTGTCATGACTGCTGGGATGGTTGTATGTGTGGCTACTATGGTGGTGGGCATGGTGGCCATTGTGCTGGTCTTCATGGTGACCCGTGCCATGGTGGTCAAAATGGTGTCCATGAGGATATCCAGTGCTAAAGTGGCCATCATGATGGCCATGAGAATGGCCAGTACCATAGTGGCCATCATGATGGCCATGAGGATGGCCAGTACCATAGTGGCCATTGTGGTGATTATAATTATGACCATTATAGTGACTGCTGCTGTAGTTACTGTCATGATGGTCAACAGGGTGATGTCCATGCTGGTCATCATGATGACTGGACTCATGTTGGTCTCTGTAATAACTGTGCAACTGCTCTTCTAAAGAACTGATCTTCCTCTGAAGGAGTTCTCTCAGGGAGCTTGAGTAGGAGCTGGAGGAGTTTCTGGTCTGTAAACACAAAATAGTTATCAGAAACATGCGTCTGCCCAGTTAAAAATAAAAATAAAAAACAAGACAAAAAAAATCATTTCACAGACTGAGCTGGAAAACAACATTGATCAGAACAAGGAGCCAGAATGTATGTACTGAAAATGCACTAAGGAAGGATTGTGATATGAAATTCAAAGGTTCAGGCGAAAAAAAAACCACTCCAGCTTATAGTTTATTCTTCTTCCTCTCCACTGTGCTTGTAGTCATCTTCTTCACCAGCAAATCCAGCTTTGTTCCCTGCCAGCACACAACATGAATAATAGCCTTGTCAGGGTGGATAAACCTAATTGAAGGTGAGGCTGGCTAGCACCCTTGGGCGCATGACCAGAGGCTGCTAGTGTAGACATCTTGTTAAAAGAGGGAGTGACAGAAAGTAAATCCTGGCACTACTTGTGTTTTGTCTGGCACCTTGCAGGGACATTGAAGGAGATTTCTCACAGCAAATATCCTGAGCAAAATCTGAGACCACCTGCATTGATAAGACACCCAGAGGTGTTTGGCAAGATGGCAGTGGGGAGTGTCACACAATGTGAGGTAGTTCGAGAGTTTGAGCAAACAGCAAGAAAGAAGGCAGACTACAGGAACCACTTGAGATTTAATCTCCGTTGCAGA
>JARVJO010000155.1:18340236-18351468 GCA_031762555.1 Cynodonichthys magdalenae | reverse complement strand
CTCTTGGAGGAGAGACGAAACGTTTCATTAAAGAAGAACCTGTTCAGAGGACCTACTTATTTTTTCCTTTTGAATGTGAGGTACCACAAGCACAAATATGTATTTATTGATGTTTGAGAAGAAAGTCAAAGATCTATCGCCGTTCTTTAGGATACTCCATCATGCACCCTTTCCACAACAAATCTCCAAATTTATTCATTCAAACTTCAAAGTTTATCACTTGTGACCAGTATTTGTGTCATTTAATAATTTGAAACCAATCATTACACTTCAGCTTTCAACTCCTCATAAAATATGTGTTTCCAAACAAGTGTTTTCAATTAATTCATTCATAAAGCTCTATGTCTTTTTGACCTAATATAAAAAGGTATGAAGCTTATTGTACCAATAGACTTTTTTTAACCATTATTTAATTAGTCAAATCACACTGAGATGGCAGATCTCTTTTTCAAGGGAGGCCTGGGCCTGAAGGCATCCGATTGAACATGGTTTTAGGGGTGGGGGAAACCGGAGTACCCAAAGAAAACCCATGCAAGCACAAGGAGAACTTCTCTTCTTCACAGAAAGACCACAGATCCGAACCAGGGATCTAACCCAAGACCTTCTTGCTGCTTGAAATAAAGTTGCATGTTCGAGCCTACATTGAAAGAAAGTTGTGTTTCTTTGTAATTCTTCTAATACTATTTAAGAACTATTATTAAGTGGCTAATCTGGTCCCAACAAATTAGTATCGAAAGAACAAACATATTTGTCAAAACCTTTATTACAAGCTCAAAAAACAAAGTCTAAATTGCTTTTAGCTTACCTGCAAGTTTTCCAGCCTTTCTTTCAATGTCTGCAGTGTCTTTCCAGTCTGTTCAGCAGAAATAGAGCTGATCTTGCTGTATGATGACCCTTTTGGTTGTTCAAGTTCCGTTCCATGACTGCTGGAAGAGTGGTGAAGATCACTGCCGGGGTGTGCTGAGGGCCCGTGGTGCAACGATGATAGCCCATGATGGCTGTCGTGAAGGCTACCGTGATGGTTGACATGATGGCTGCCATGGTTGATGTCATGATGGCTACCATGATGGCCGTCATGATGGCTGTCATGATGGCTGTCATGATGGCTACCATGATGGCTGTCGTGATGACTATCGTGATGGATACCGTGATGGCTGCCATGATGGCTGTCATGATGGCTGCCATGGTGGCTGTCATGATGACTACCATGATGGCCATCGTAATGTCCATGGGTCTCATCATGGTGACTATTGTGATTGGTAAGATGGTTGTTGTGGGGGGTACCATGATGACTGTATTTGTCATGATGACCGATGCTATGGTGACCACCATAGCCTTCACACAGGGTGAGCTTGGCAGTAAGCTCTCTAATAGTCTCTCGCTGGTCCAGGATGGTTTCCTTCTGCCTCACAAGGCTCTCACGCAGGTGCAAAATAGTGGTTTGAGCCTCATCAGACATTAAGAGCCGATGGGTGCCACCACTGTTGTCATTACTCTGGCTTTTGCTGTTGCTTGGCCCATGGGCTGTAGTGGGTGGTGGGTAGCAGCTGGGGTCTGCGTCTGGAGGAATGGGAGTACAAACAAATTTGGGGCCAATTCCATAGTCATGCTCCTTGCCAGGCATACCTGCTGCTGCAGCACATGACAAGAAGAAATAAAAAAATATGGAGCGCAGAGGTGAAGTGGGAAGAAAAATCATCAAAGAGAGTCCAATCCATTGCTGGGGCCTTGCAGGAGAAGGCATGAGGCTCAAAGGACCATTGTCTTTGGCCATAACTGGTTGAAATAGAAGAAATTTCTGGATAAATTACCTTTTTCTGAAGTGTTAATTTTGCTGTCCATAAAACCATGAATGATTGTCATTTGTGTTGGAAGAGATTTTGAGTCATAACAACAACAAAAACACTGCTGATGAAATCTCCAGCCAGACAACACAACATATAATAAATAAAACCAATGTCTACAAAGTATTCCAAAAGTTCAGAAAGGCTGACCCCAACTCTTTATTTGTTGCCTTCAAGACAACCTTGTGGAATCAGGCAAAGTTTCTTGGCTCCATAGTGATTTCACCATCTAAGAGAGCTTGGCTGATGTATCCTAATAGGCTCTTCCACCCACTCAAGGATGAGATGTTGGTTCAATGCCAGACAAGTGATCACTCCTGGCTCCAAGTACTTCCTGCAATTGACAGCTAGGAGTAATCCATTTAACTTCAGCATGTAAACATCCGCCAAATCCAAGTGCAACGATTCCTATTGGAGACAGAGAAACTAAATTAAAATTCAAGAAAACAAAGGTTTTGTGTAATTGCTAATTATTAGAAGTAATAAAAAATGGAAGCACTGACGGATGTTTGTGTTATTTTTAACATAAAGCACAATCAAATTACTTTAATTAAGTGTCAGAAACAAAGAATGAAAAAGAGGAAAAAGGGAGGCTTATGAATATAATTTGAGTTGATAATGAAGTGTAATAATAATAATAATAAAAAAACAATAAATGTTATAAATTTGTTAGTAGAAAAAGCCATTCAAATCTCGCTTCAGGGTCACTTGTTTGAGGTAAAGTCAATGCAGCATAAAATTAATGATCAGCAGGTGATCTTCAAGACTACAGCAGGTCACAGCTAATTCATTTGACCCTAAAATCCAGTAATTTTCTAAATGAAAGCTGGGATTGATTCAAAACAGACATTAATGCAATTATTTTAAGAAAAGGTATAAAAGGTCCTCCATTCGTCTAAAAATCAAACAAAGCAAATTGTGTCAGGTTTGTGTTATTTTCACCATTTTATATCTAATTTATTAGTGGAATAACTTTAAGATTTCAACAAACTCAGCATCAGTTTATTGTATGTATGGCACACTGCATATCATTAGCTGCTCTTGTAAAAAATACATTTCTTAGAATTTTTAAGTAATGTCAAAAATGCGAGGTCTTTCATCTATGAAACAACAGAAGTTGCAGGTTGTTGGACTCACCAGAGAGCCAAGGAGAAAAAGTTTCAGAACATGTAAGCTCTTGTTCCTTCTAAGCTCCTTATCTTTATAGCCTATCACCAGTTTAAACACTCAGTGAGACCATGAAGTCCAAACAACCGAGTCTCATTGACTCTCTTTGACATTGTCCTTCTGAGAAAAATAAATCAAAATACACTATAAACAATCAAACACATGCAATTATTCAAATATCTGTTGCTGCACAACTTAGCTTGTTTAATATTTTTTACTGAAATAACGATGTGTTTTTGTCAAAAGAAAGTGATTTTCAGTGCATGGGAGCACTAAATGTATTAAATGTAAGCAACCTTACTTGGCAGCAGATATGAAATGTCCTAAACTGTGCTCCATTTTTCCAAAATGATCTTTTCTTCTAATTTCTATTCATTTCTGTTAAAACATGTTTTTTGACATTTTAAGGGTAAAAATGGAGCAGCTTATTAATGAAGCTGTTTCTGGTTGATCATCATTTTGATGAATCAGTTGTATTTTTGAGCTTCTCCTGACGTGTGGATAACAAGCAAAACAGAGATTTGATGCAGAGTCAATGCTGTCCCTGGTTGATGTCACTACAAAAGATGAATATGCGTGAAATAATGATCTAACTTGGTCCATTTCATTTTTCTAAATTATTTCTGACCAATTCAAAAACATGAATTAAAACTTGTACAAAAATGTTACTTGATTCTAAACACAAATGCTGAAAAAAAAGAAATCCATTATGTGGTTTGTAATGTGATAGTTTGACCAACACTACATTATCATACATGCAAACATGGAGAAGCTCTGTCCTTTCTGAGGCTTAAAGATTCTCCGTCACCTCTTCATCCTTCTGTGTGAACTCTGACCTGATCACTGCACGAGTCAACCTCCCTGTCAGGCGCTCTGGCCTCGTGGTAAACACAACGTGGAGGTGAGTTTTGTCCATGGTCCCAACATTTATTTAACCAGGAAAGGTGACAGATAACTCAAAGCAGGTTAAAAATGTTTTCCCTCACAGAAAAATGCACCACACTGTATATTGGACAGGTGTGATAAACATGTATAAATGTGAGAACAGAGAAACGACAATCATCTGTTTTCTTTACTTTGTTCTGCTCAGTGTTGCAAAAAGAGGTTGTATTTTACAGCTGCCATTAGAAGAGAAGCAGATATGAACTCAAGTCAAAAATAAGCTGTAAAAACAAAAACGGTTCAATAAAAAATGTAGTTTAAAGTAAAAAACAACATTTGATTAAAAGCTTCTCATGTTTGACTGATTATCAATGGACTGAAAATGAGAACAATAGAACTTTATTATTCTAATTACTGTCTTTGCAGATCTTTGAACTTTCATAGTAAAATCTGCAACCAAAACTGTAAAAATCTAATGATGCTCTGCAGGAACATAAGAACTAGGCAGTCAGGTTTGTTGAAAAATGACATGAAGTAATGAAAAGTCATTTTTAAAATGTCAACCTATGACAAATGTATGTTTTAACATTCTGTGTCATTCCACCAGATATCCCATTTTTTATATTTTTGCTTAAAATAAATACAGTTGTTATTGGGACACCTTTAAATAATAAAATGAATATATGGATAAAAAGTATTCATTGGAATATAACATATAAGATCTAATGGTAGGGCTATTGTTGAGATTGTTAAAGGTTTTTTGAAATAAATATGTTCAATTTGATTAAAAATTGCATCCATGTACCTATCACACACACTGTTATTTATAACGTATGAGCCAATATACCCACTCCTGTAAAGAGCTGTCTGCCTTCTTGTCACTTCAGAAAAATGAACAAATAAACTGAAAAAGAACAAAGGTTCATTTTGCTTTTTTGAAAACATAAAAATATCCTAAACTCTCAGAGCAGCAGCAGCAGCAGCATTTACTGTTTAGAGACATTCAGGTCAACAACCCTCCACTTCGGAACAGTTGAGTGGTGAGAGGTTCTGTTCCAACTCACAGTTTTATCATTTTAGCTTATTTTCACATTGTTTTGTCTTTTTAACTAATGAAAAAGCTGAGTTCAGTCTATGTCTGCAGCTAAACAGCAGTCAAGCACTCATAAAAACTTTGTAATTTTATTAATTTACAACTAAATCTGATGTCAAAGATGTGAGCTCAGCAAGGGAAATAAAAGTTTTGATTTTATGTAAAGCTGCATGCTCATAAATTAAAAATGCTCAGTGACTAACGTGACGGTAGACAAGCTTAGTCTTAGATCTCAGGGAGGAAACAGTTGCCTCTCGTCCATGATAACCAATAAACACAAACTCATTCACTCAAACTAAACCGAGGGTTTTAAATGTATCTTTCTGTAGATTTGAGGATCCAGGCTGTAAACTAAAATGACTTCCTCTGTCACAGGTATGTTGACAGCAGGTGTCGTGCTTTTCAGCAGGTAGATTTTTGATTTCATCCTCACAGATTGTTTGGCCTCTATAAGCTGTCTGGAGTCAAACAGTGCTCTGAGAGCTGCACGTGGCCTCGGGCACAGCAGATCTGTGCTGACCTGACCAACTCAGAGGGATTCACAGATGTGAATAAAAAAACAAATAAAATGTGCCCTCACAACTATTTATTAAAAAACTGTAAGAAAAACAGCACAACCAGAGTTCTGAAGGCCAAGCATCAAATAAAAGAGCAATTTTTGCATTTGTGCAAATTTCCTCATGTTAAAGATGATGCTACAATGTGATAATAACTGATAAATACACTAGAAACTACACGCAGAGCTAGAGACTGGAAAAAAAGGCAAATGAACCGAACAAACTAGAAAGCTGAAATAAAGTCAGTATGAAAGAAGAGTTTTGAAATGTCTATTACTCAATAATTCTGTAAGAAAAAATAAAAATAAACAACTGAGTAATCCAAGGGCAACAAAACAAAAAAGCAAGTTGTCATGTTATTATTAGTATTATAATAAGTTTAGACTAAAAGATTTTCACTTCAACACAAGCAGCTCAAACCGTTTCATCAAAACTTCACTAAAAACTGAATAATAATAAAACATAAAAAGAATAGAATATGTACATAAAAAAACTCATTAAAAACAGCAACAAAATCAAACTACAAAACTTAAACTCAATTAGAGTAAGAGATCCTGAAGAGGTTAATTTTTAATGACTAAACAAAACTCAGGTTTTTAGGTTTTAAAGTAAAACACAACTTTGAGACTTATTGGCTCCTTGCATTTGCTGAAAAAATCCTTAGTGAATAAAAACCCAGAAGGTGAACAAAGATATTTTCAACAAAATAGATCAGCTGCAGTTTCATGCATGTATCTGATAAACAGTCTTTTTGGTAAATTCTTACCCGTTAGTAACTAATTATATGACTGTGAAACAAAAAGATATTTTTCTTACACATTTGAAGGAGCTGCAGACAATCTGAACAAATAAAAATCCTCTGTTTTAGACAGCAGAGCATCATTCCCTCAGTTTGGTTGTAAAAACAGAGTTTAAACTTGACTCAGCTGATTTTCAGTGACGACCTTTGATTTAAAAGTCAGATTTTTCTACTGTTTTTGTTTTATCAACACAAACTTTCTTTGTAAAGACAGAAACATGAAGTTTTCTTACCTGCCTGTGAGTTTGGGAAGCCTGAGCTGGTTAGTCCATGGATCACTCTGATCAGCTTGAGGAGGATTGGCTTTAGGAGGATAAATTTAACTGCTGCTCTCTGAGCATGTGCAGTGGAGAGATCCTCTGTTAGAAAGAGGTCATTCTGTACTGTATATTTGTATACAGAAAATATTTATTTGAAGAAAGTTCTCTTTTACTTTTTCAGGATTGAATAAGTTTTTTTGTCTTTATTTTGTTTATTTAGAGTTGACCTATTTCTATTTTCTAATCTTGTTAGCCTTGATAATAATAATAACATTGAGAATAATAATTTATTATTATTGTTATTAATTATTATTATTATTATCTAACTATTTCTGAGCCAGGTGATTGGCTTTGTATATCCCTTTGTTTAGCTGATTTCTGTCTGGTAAACTTATTTTAATGGCAATTATTTGACTCAAAGTTTAAGCTTCATGTTGAAATGGAAGCTATTCTGAAAGTATTGTCAGTGTTTTTGTGCTGTTTTCCCTTTTTAATGAAGAAATCTTCAGAGACGTGCATATTGCAACTTGTTCACACATGCAGCACACATGCAGACTTCCTTAATTTAAATTTTAAGAAAGACAAACTGAATTAAAGTTCCGGTTCTGAGTGAAATTTGACCTTGACTTGCTTTAGCCGCACATCTGAAGCAGGCCCACCTGCGTCAGCGGATGTGTCTGGGCTGAAGATTCACAGTGGAAAAGTCCCACTTAACTGATTGGCTCTTTGACAGAACTACTAATGCTGTCCTGCACACAAAAACACATCAACTCTGAAATCTCAACAAACTACACAAGCACTGGTCATGCAGACATATTTAATGTTTAATTACCAAATGTTTTAGGATTAAATCAGAGGAAGCAGGTTTATGACAGATATAGAAAGTGGGAATATTCAGGTTCAGGTTCAGAGTGGCTCATTTTGTCAAACACTCAGTCTTTGCTCTCTTATATAGTGTTAACTTGTGTTCTTGAACATGTGGAGCGTGGCAACAGTAGTAAGAATAAAAGTGTGAAAGTTAAGTGAGAAGAAAAAAAATAAAACATGGTCTAAATTGTACAGCTTGATTTTCTGCACATGGATGACTTGTTAAAAACTCAATAACTTAATTAGCAGAAATGATTAGTATCACAAACACATTTAAATCAGTGAGAAAAAGTACGTAAAGTTTTTATTCAAAATATAATTGTTTCACATTTTATCAAACATTTTGTTTTGTTCTGTGAGCAAACATAGCTACATATTTATTAAAACAAATTCATGTGGGAAAAAGAAAGTTCTATTATGTCAACACCAAAACAGCTTTTAAAATCTTTCATAAATGAACACTTAATTGTGTAAAAAATATATCTATTTTATGTGTCACACTGAATTCTGCTCTGTTCACTCATTAGTTCTCAGAAAACTTTGCAGCTCACATGTAAGTCTGAGCTGTGCAGTAAGCATGTTTTATAATCCCACTAGTCTGACCTCATAACCTTCTACCTGCTTAAATCCAGGTCATTTTTTTCCTGCCGTGACTCTGTTTTCATGGCAGAAGGAAGCCGCTCAGAAACAACTCTTATTAATAAAACAATCAGCTCATGGGACAAAAACTGAGCAAAAATAAATGATGTCAGGAAATAAAGCATAAAAACTGACTGAGCAGAGAAAATCTAATCTCTTCATGCAGTGAAAGTGACACTAATCATTTTCAGGAAGCACTTGTAAACACAACTAAACAAAGAAACTATGAATAAATAAAAAATTTTATTTCAAACTATGGAGAAGAAATCTTTCATATCTGATAAAAGATTAGAGTTTATTGTAAAAGTACCAATGTTACATTATCCCTAATATTTTATATTAGCAATTTTTATTGACTTTATTAGCAAATAAAAAATAAAAGAAAATTGTTAAAAAGTGCATGCAACACATATAGAAACCTTAATAAGAAATAAACTCATTAAGAATGGAAGATGAAACATCTTGGCAGTTTCAACATCCGGATGAGTCTCCTTCCTCCTGGGGGTGAGTTGAATCTGATCCCCTCGCTGCAGCACACTGTCAGGGTTTGGACAGGCTCAGAGCAGCTTAGCTTTACACCCGTCACTCCTCCCCTCCTGAAAACCTCCCTGCCAGGTGGAGCCATCTTATGGTTTGGGATCACTGCAGCACAAAGGACAAATAGAAAGGCAGGAATACCTAAAAAGATGGGTATTTAGTTACTTCTTATACTGAAAACTTAGAATAAAGCTAATAGGGACAAGCCTATAACCTATTTCCTGTTTGCACTCTGGACCAGGGCTCTAAAACCAAAAGTGAAATCTTAAATTTAAGCGTCTTTTTAATAATGTTTCCTTCATTTAGAATCCCATTACAACAATAATAAACATATTTTTCAGAAGCCATATAGTAGCTGAGTGTCATTAATGGCTAAAAACAGTCAGTTTTCTACTGGTCTGCATACATATCCATCACCCGAGCATGAGCAGCATTTGAATTAGCCTGCATCACCTTAGAGCTGAGCTAACTGTATACACATGATGTGACTTCCTGTCCAACACGCTTTAGTTCTTCTTCTTTTCTCTCCTCTACAGCAAGCCCTTCATTTTTGTGTGCTTACGGTTCTGTGACCTTCTTGCAAACACACACCTTATCATAATGCCAGGCATACCTTCCTGCAGTATTTTCTCTAGTGCTCAGGTGAGGGGAAGAACAGGCATTCAATGGTCCTGTAGGAGAATAATCTGGGGAAACTAGATAATAGTAGCATATATGACCCAATGCACCAATGCACCAGAACTCACCAGAACAGAGTTATTGTTTTGGATGGGGGCCAGGGATGGTAGGGGGGCGCATTGGTGGGCCTGATGGATAGTCCTTCATCAGAGCTAAACAACAAAAAATCTGAAGCTCCAATGTTGTATAGTTTCTGAGTTATAACCATTTTTGTATGTCCAGACACCCCCTAGATGGAGCCCCCTCCTCAAACATGGGGTCTATTGTAAAACCGTTGGCTGGTGCAGTGTAGGTTAGACACATCTACACTCCTGCCAAATTCCAGGTTGATCAGTGTTTTTATGATACAGTTGAACAAAAAACACTGAAAAACAAAACAAAACAAAACAAATAAACAAAAACAGTATGAAAACAATATATTTACATGCGGGGGAAATTATTCAATCAAATTTAAATGAATAAAACAAACTGAATCTCTCAAAAGTAAAGGTGAGCAGGGATCATCAAAATCAAATTCTGGTTTATATGATTGAAAATCATTGTATTTTGTTTATGTTTAGATTTCCAATTCTTCTTTCTGAATCAGTGTAGTACACTTCAGCCCTGAATTAACTTTTACATTGATAGTGCTAGACTATAGTGAAAAACAATTATTGTTAACCTCTTACAAAATAAACTATATTGTATCCTGTAGGCATTCCTGGCTGGTTATTAATAACAGATATGTGTCCTGAAATGTCAAGGTTGCAAAATAGCAGAATTGCAATGACTGCAGCACGGTCATGTGAGGAGGAGTCAGATTTCTTTCTTTCTACAAAAGAATTTTACTTTTCTCTCTGCATCTGCATATTCATTTTTTTCTAGTTGCAAAATGAATCTGATGTTGTCTGTACAGACTTGAAATAATATCTTTATGTATCAGGTATCTGCATCTGCAAAAGGCCAAACATGTTTCGAAAAACATCAGCAGACTAGATATTGTGCAATGCTGAATGTTAAAATCCCTGCAGAGTGTAAAGTGAGCAAGGCTGTCATTTTTTGATTACATTTATTTGAAGATTAACACCGATATTTACAGACCTGCACATACTTCCTGTTGCAGACTGAATGAATAAAGTGCTGCTCTGCCAGTTTAAGCAGCAAAGACCAGTATCAAGTTTTCACTGTCTGGAAACTGAGCTGTCCTCCCTGACATCGGACCACGTGAGCCCACCAGCGTGCCACCGGCTGCCCCGCTCGTCTTTGGAGGTGTTGACTTCACCGTCGCCCCTTTTAATCAGCAGGAGCGTAGTGGTAGCTGCAGACACGAGTCTCACGGCCAGGCCCGAGCTGACACAAGCCCCCCCAACCCCCCAGTCGGCTTTTATGTTATTAACAGGTGGTCAGTAAAAATAGCTACGAGAGGCACATGCAGATATGTACACACAGCTACGAGGATGGGGTTGAGTTTGTGCAAACGGATACAGAAATTCATTAAAAGAAAGAAGGAAAATGGAAACATATTTAGCAGCACTCTTCATGTTAGCCTCGACTGACATGTGTACTAAAAAACTATGTTCATGGAGACTCACGTATCGACACATATGATGCACTTTCACAGGTAAATCCAGACACAAAACACTCAAAGATAAAAGTGTGCAGATAACAGATGCACTCAAACAATCAAACGTTACATCAACTAATTGTACTTGGAAAAAATAAAGTAAAAGTAAAAAAAAATTTAACAGAAAATGATTCATAAAAAAATTCACTGATGAGTAAAAGTCATAAAACTATTCACAAAAATGGGGAAAGTAAAAATACTTTTACACACTCTAAAAAGAAACTGTTGAATTTACTGAACTAAACTGGTTCCACTAAACTAAGTTGAGAAAAAAGTATATATATATATATATATATATATATATAT
>JARVJO010000155.1:18314448-18333102 GCA_031762555.1 Cynodonichthys magdalenae | reverse complement strand
TGAGGAGTTTCAGGTGAACTCAGCCTTATAAGCTCCGCCTCCACATGGAGACAAACAGGTTGGTCACATGAAGAGAGAACCATCAGCCAAACGATAAGTCATTAGAGCCTTACAATAGAACAATAGAGCCTGATTAGCTCTATTGTTCATAGAGGGTCATGTGCCCCCATCACCTGACTATCATTAGGGCCCTGATTCACACCTTTTGCTCACAGGGGGCTGAGTCATACTGGCAATAACAGCATTGTAGGAGGGGGACAACTGGACCTGAAGGCCTCCACCCCTGTTTAGTGAAGGACGAGTTTTCTTCACAAAAATGGCTTCCTTTACTCCTCAGTTTAGCTTCAAGTTTAACGTTTATTTTGCTTTAAACTTTTCGGTGCTCCATATTTAGTATTTTTACTTTCTCTTAATTTCTTTTTTCTTTCTCCAGCTACAGGAAACATCTCCTCTCTGCTTCTTCACCTCAACATGAACTGATGTCTGAAGCATTTCTAACCACCATCCTGACTTAGTGATTTTTTTTAGAATGACTTATTTGTTAAATATGAATCTGTTGTTCAAGACTCAACTCTATACCAGGATTTTTCCCAACAAAAAGATTCCTGCCTTCAACATTTCCTGCCACCAATGAAACTTTGAGTTCTCCTTTTCTCAATTTTTATACATTTTTTTTTCTAAATTGCAAATTGCTTCAATTTTTTTATCGCTGTTTGAAATTGTCCAACTCCTTCTTTACTGTCAGATAACTACAGAAAAGATTTTGAACTTGAGACAGAGATCCACCGTTTGGCCTCCCAACCCAATCGTCTCGGCTGCTGACTGTTTTGTTGTACAAAATGTGGTCAACCTTTTTTCTGACGGATGAGGAGGGTCGCACAGTGGTGCCAGGAACGGCAGCAGGGGTTGGGGGCGTTGCACCAGGCGGACCGGCGCAGGGTGCAGGCGGCCTGGCAGGCTTGATGAGTGGGCGGAGCACGTTTGGTGGGAACAAGCGTCGCAGGACAACATCAGGACACGGCATGAGTGAAGCTCAGGAGGGAAAGGTAACACTTTGTATTAACCTTTTCTCCCATTATACCTTGAAACCAAACAGATCTTAGGACGGAGAAGACGTAACTTTCTCACAACACTCACACAAATGATGAATAAATGAAGTCTGAAAGAAACACAACCAAACCCTCATAACTGAGCTCATTGTGGCTTCAGCACAGTGTTTTGACTCTGCTGTGTGGGAGTGATGGACACCATGCATTTTTATTGCTATTTACAGAGTGTGTGTGAAAATAATGAAAATAGAAACAGAAAACATACACTGACTCGAGTTCTGAGGTTTGTGTCCAAGTCTTTATTTTTTTAATTTATTCCAGTTCTAAAGGTTTTGGCAGCGTGTCACCACACAGTTCAGATCATATTGTGTTACTGCTCATGAATCCGTGGAGGTACACAACTAAAAGCTGGTTTCTAGTAACAAATGCTGAAACTGTGTTTTTTATTGTGTCACCAGATCAAGCTCGCGTTCTTCGTGGCCATTGTGGGCGTAGTTCTGACGGTCCTCGGTGTTGGGACAGAGTTCTGGGCTGAGCTGTCGCCTCCAAAGCATTTCTATAACAACCAGGTGAAACGTCACACATTGCTGTTACCACAACCTCACACTTCCACGTGTAATTGAAGAGTAATTAATTCAATTCAATTCATTTCAATTCAAAAAATTTATTCATTTCATTAAAAAAATATAAGTATATACAATAGAAAACAAGAAAATACACAAATCAAAATCAAAATAAAATGAAAGGAGGCCGATTGATAATTGATCCTTAATAAAAACAAAACGCTGCTGCTGGTCTCATGGTTTTGATTTCCTTTGCTCAGACTTGTCTAACTACTCACTACGGCCTGTGGAAGGGCTGCACCAAGACGCTGTGGGTGGCTGATATCGACCCAGAACGTGAGAGCTGTGGACCTGCTGAACTTCCTGGAGGTGACTTAAAGAGTTCAGAGTCTGGTTTGGTTGATTTATGTGTTTTGTTATGGCTGACTAGTCTGCTTAAGGGAAGGATGTTAAAAAGATGAGTGACAGATCAAACGACAGGCTGTTGGACAGCTTTGTTGGAAGGAGTGAGTGAGTAAGCTTGTCTCTACCTGACTTTCTGGCCAGACGAATGATGCTCGGTTCACAGTTCATGCTGAATAATTTGACTGAGTCACTGAAACAGAACCTGAGAAAAAAAGAATGCATTGTTAGATTTTTGGTGAGGAACGAGAATACATTAAAATTATTTGGGTATATTGTGTTTGAGGCCATTCTGTTGCTTGAGTTGTCTTTACAAGCATTTAAAGGTAAAAACCATACTTGCAGAAGATTTCTCCAGGATTCAAATGTGTTAAGGCTCAGGGTATATCAGAGGCATGATTACATGCTGCAAACACATGTAGATAGTTTTTAGTGGCCATGTTGGATTGGTTTGCCTCCATTTGTTTATTAAGTTACTTAATTTTTGAAAATGTCAATAAAATCCATCCAGTTTCCTGTATAAAATCTGTCTGTCTCAGAAAGCACTAAAATAAGTGTACTCCAACAACAGTTATTGAAAATTAACATTGATGTTTCAAGTGTTTAAGATAATTTAGTAGATAGTAACTGATGAGGTCAGATTATTTGCTTGAACTTTAGACGGAACAATGAAGGAGTGTTATCAGGCTTCCAGAGGTTTCAGACTTGGGACTTGACATTTGCCTATTTGCTTTAGACTTGACTTGGGATTTGAGGATAAAGACTTGTAAAACAATGACAAAACAAAGTTTTAACATTTGCTTTAATGTGGCAGAAACATGTTTGTGAGTCCAACACGTCATTCAGAAGGAATATATTTGTTTGGTGACAGGTCTCATTGTCTCCTTGGCCAGTTGCTGCTACAGTGCTGCTTATTTGATGAAGGGATTGAAATTTTCTCCTCTGGGATTTGTGTGCAGCTGCCTCTCTGAAACTCAGATAGCTGCTGCGGTGAGGAAAAAAACCGAAACAAACCAAAACACTGTGAGGATGAGGCTTTCATCACTCTAATTAGGAGTGATGTGCGTGCATGCGTGTTTGCTTGGTCGTGTGCACAAATGTGCAAGGGAACAGAAAGAGGTGTCACATTCTATTTGACGGCCAAACTCTAATTACTGTAACACGCCATCAGGACGGCAGAACACAAATTGTGCAGGAAGCCTCAGATTGTCACCTTGGGCTTGTCGTTGACGTTCACGGCTGATTGTGTTTGATGGAGAACAATTAAAGCTAAATTGTTTGGGGTTAGGGTTTGTGAGAATGAAAAGACATGTTCATCAAGATTTCTGCCGATTACCAGGCAGTGTTCCTGTCCGTCTCACTTAATGGTTGCTCCTCTTCCTCTGTCCCTTTTCTTCATGCAGAGTCGAACTGCACCTACTTCAAGTTTTTCACCACAGGGGAAAACGCCATCATGTTTCAGAAGAAAACTGAGAAGAGTGAGTCACACACCTTTATAGCTCTCAGGTGTCTCACCTTACCCACCAACACCCTCCTCTCCCTTTTACCTCAGCAGTTATTTATTTAGATTTTTTGCTGCTCAATCTATTTCTAAGCTGTTTCTTTGTGCCTCCCTTCACCCCATCGCCTCACTCTTTCAGGCTGGCTATTGTCTGCTGTCTGAGTATTTAATATGTATTCCACCCACGCTGCATTCAAGTGTCCCTGAGCCGCAGCCTAACCTCTCATTTCTCTGGCAGCTTCATATTGTATTAAGATTACAACATGTCACAGGCTGAATGAAGGAAGACAGATGTGTTTTCATTTGCATTGTTCCTGGTGGCACATCACTCACTCTGTAGTAATTTGATAAATATAGTGGGATTGTTTTTTTCTTAATAACGCCGTCTTCTCCCTCTGATCAGATCTGAACGTGGCGACAGCGATGCTGGCCTTGTTCAGCCTCTTCCTGATGGTGATGGGAGCCATCTGCATCATCATGGCTCTCAGTAAAGAGATCCTGTTCTTTCTGAAGCCGGCGTCCGTCTGCTTCATCCTGTCCGGTCAGTAAAGACAGCGAGCTGACGTGAAGCCCAGAACTGAGCGTTATTTATTTACGGGGTCTGTGTCGTGCCTTTGACTGCAGGTGTTCTGGTGCTGCTGTCTCTTCTGGTTTTCCACCGGTCCGTCCTGGCGTTGCTGGCCAGCGACCACACGGTTCCTCTCCACCACGAGCTCTCCTGGTCCGTGTCGTGTCTCGGATGCGCGGGGGCCGTTCTCATCGTGGGGGGGATCCTCTTCCTGCTGCTGGCGCTGCCCTGCAGCCCCTGGCAGAAGTGTCTCCCTCCAAAGGATGGCAGCAGTTAGTGGTGGGCGGGGCGGGGCGGGGCAGGGTGGTGATGAGGTGCTTTTTCTGCTCCACCTGTGAGGAGGAAAGGTGAGGATGTTTCCCGGATGAATCCCAGCAAAAAGATTACTCTCTATGTTGAATTCAGAATGAATATAACTAAAACTTCTGGTGATAAAAGTTTCTAAATGTGCAAAAAAATCAGTCCTGAGTTTTCTCTGCTTTCTTAACCTTTGTTTTCTGTGTTCTACATAGTGCTCACAACAAAAAGAACTGAAGGTTATGCATGTCCTTCCTTTTTACATTTAAATCCTTCAGTTGGTCTTTATAAAGTGGAACTACAAAACTTTAATCTGAATTCCTTCCAATTCTAACTTCACCAGCTCCTCTTTCACCCTTTTTCTGGTTTGTGCCTCAAAGCAGCTGGTTTTGTTACTGTTCCTTAAGACACTTTAAGCCGCGCCCCCTTCGACTTCCAGACCGGTCCACTCTGGTTTGAGAGAGGGGACGTAACGTTTCCTTGCTTGAATTGAATTGAATTGCTAAATTAGGTCTGGACTTACCAGAGTCCAGAAAACATCATGATATATAGAGAAAACTGAACAGGTTGAACAATCTGACCCGAACAGAAAACTAAGATGTCTTTGCAGCACCAACAGAGACTAAATTCAACTTTTCTGCCTCCTAGAGTGTCCAAGTCCACAACAAAATGTATTTACCAGCTACAAAGTGGATTTTGCAGGATGCAGTATGTCCCCTTTAAGACATGCACTTTGTGTTGAAGCACTCAGTCTGAAACATGATGAAAAGGCAAAGATTAGAGTTACAGAACAAATCTTTGTAAAATAATAATAATTTTCTATCATTCTTTTGGTTGCTCTGTCACATGCAGTTTTATTTTGGATGATTGCTTTTTTTAAATCGATTCACATTTCAGAAAAAATGAAGAGTTGTTTCAATGAGCTTATTTTAAACTGACCCATCGTCTATTTTGGATTGATTGAGCTTTTTAACTGCTTCTCATTATGATTACAGGTGAAACACCGTAAACTATTGAAATCAGTTCTGTACAGAGTCCAGTGATCTTGATGCTCAGATGTGTGGGAAACAGATGTTGTCTTACTAAATATTCTTCAGGGTTTGGAGACAGTGTACTTTTGGTTCTTTTATTCTTTGAGGCTCTGCAGTTTGGTAACTTCAGAAACAACATTCGACACAAACATCAGGTTAAACTGTGCTCCGTGTTTTAAATCCTTGGTTTAATTATTGCTCATTTCCTTCAGGCTTTAATTAAATGTTATTTGGCCTCCCTGAATATTAACAGGTTTGAGTGTACGGGTTTATGTGAAGTTTTCATTTGTGATTTTTGTTGTCTTCACTTCATCAAAAAGAAAACAAACAGACAAAAAAAAACAATGTATTGGTTTTCAGTTTCAGAGCTTTAGTAAGAAAACCTTTTCTTCCTGATGATGTGAAATCAGTGATTATCTCCTCTGCAGCGCTGCCTTTAACTGTGTATATAAATATATGTTGTTGATGAAATGTAATTACCTGAAAGTGAAGCTTAATGAGACTAATCAGCTCATTAAAATGTAAAGTTCTTTTTAGTTTCTTCTTTTTTTTAGAAACTTCAGGGTATGTCTTTATGTGGTTGTTTCTTTAACACGTCTTGTGTGGTGAATAATTGGACACAGAACAGTTCCTGTAACAGCACTAAAAATCAGGAGTTTTTTTCACACAGATGAGAAAATCTCTTGATTTGTTTTTCATGACATTGTGATTATGTGTAATTCATATGTTCTGCTGTGTAAATGTTTTGTGTTTAGTCCTGTTTTATGTAAAGTTTTTATCATGTTCCTGTTGTGGATTGTGGTTTTCTTTACTTCCTGTTTTATTTTGCTGCTGTTAGTTCTTCATTTGTGCCACTTTTATATTTGCTTGTCACCAAATTTTTGTCATATTTGTTTGCTCCAGTCCTGTTATCTGCCTTGTAGTGCTTTTATTTTTGTACTGTTAACATGTTTATTAAAAATTTTTGTTTCCTATCTGGCTGCCTGAAATGAGTCGCACTCAAAGGATAAATCTACTGGTTCTGTTTTAGGATCCGTTTGGCTCGACTCACCAAAAGGAGACGTCTCTTTTCACCATCTGTACTACAAACAATAAAAAAACACACTGGCCTGAATGCAGGCTGCGTAAGTTCCCTCAAATTATTTTTTGATCTGAATCAGTTGGGTATGAATGAGTTCACTTTAATATTAAACACCACATAAATATTTAATGTTATCCTCTCTCTAGTTCCATTTCTCTCTTTCTGCTCTCTCAACACGTTTTCCTTTTATCACAGTTTCTTTTTATTACGCCTCCTGATCAAACTGACTGCATTAAACGACTACATTTGATACTTTCAAATCCAGCATGTTATCACTGGCCATGTTTTTATATTGTGCAGAGAACTGAGACAGACCCTTCATGTCAAACATTTCAGTAATAGTCTATAAATTTGAACTTTTTGTCAATTTTCTTATTGGAAATTCTGCTATGTGAGTCATATATTTATTTTCTATGGTGTTTAGTTTAATTAATATAAGTTAAAAACACAACTTTCTGCATTTGAAGACCATTTTAAAACAATTCTTTATGTGTTGTTTTCTTTTTTTATTCACTTCCTTAAGTTAAAGTTAAAATCTAACTTCTTTATACTACAAGTAGCAGCAGGAAATCTGAGATGTGATATATTGTAGTGGTGACATACAACAAAAGGTCTCCAGCTAAATTTGAACAAATATATTTCAGTTGCATGTTGCATGCTGTAATATGACTCAGTTCATATTCACGATGCCAGCAGTAGTGGGGAGGCCGTCTTTACTTACTACTTTACATCAGCAGAAACTGAAGCAGTTAATACATTTCTGTTTACTGTCAAACACATAAAATGTATTCTGAGTTTGGGATGAAGTTTCTCAGATTTCCGGGTTTAAACCTCTTAATTAACCTTATTGACAGTTTTGTGCCCCCCCAGTTCATCTCTGTCACCATGTTGACCTCCTTCCAGGCTCACGTCTCTCAAAACCTCCCACGCCGTTTGGCTGCAACCTCCTGACTAAATTTAAACCGTGGCCAATAGGACTGACGTAGCAAGAGAAACACAAACCTGGAGACAAGCTGTGCGTACAAACATACTCAGATTCACTTACTGAGACACACTTTTGCACTTGTTTTTATTCACATACCAATATATCCATTTATGAGGATGCATGGGTCCATCAAATAGAAGCCGTCTCAACTGGCTTTAAGTTAAATCACTGATGTCATATTTTGTAGCATAACAGCTTTAATGCACCATAAAGAGTCAAACCTCAGTTTAAATTAGACATCATAAACTAGAAGTGCCCCAAGCTGTTTAAGTTTCCCATTTTTTGTGTCAGCAGTCTGCCCCCCTCTGCTCTACACCCACCCCTCTTCCCAAAGCAGGTCAGTTTTACACTCCCGCACCTGTTCCAGGTTAGGAATAATCAGACCCTGCTAACTTGCCAAGTGAGAATCGCAGTAAACCGTAGAGCACCGCAGTCGTTAACTGCACTTAATGATTTGAAATGACATCATAGGGTCTCTGAAACAGTCCAGCTGAGAAAAAATAAGGTTTGGCAGCTTTAGATTCAAACTAAAATCAAGACTGAAAGTTAGCCTGAAATGGGCAGAAGTTTATTAAATAAAACTTAGTGGAACTGTTGTTCTGTCTGTCTCACTGTCCTTCATCTGCTGGTTAAATATATGAAACATAAAGATCTTATGTTTGTTTTCTGACTTGTGTTCTTAAATAACAGAACTTTGATTACCAAGTACTTTGTGTTTTATTGCAAACATTTTGTAGACTGTAAATGTGTAACTTGGTGTGGTTTGTTGCTCAAACTGTCATGACTTCCTGCTTTTGAAACTTTATTCTATAAACGAGGGACTGGAGAACAAAAGAGAACAGAGGTGTAATCTTGCGTGACAGGACCCCCCCACCACCTCCTCAAACACCGTGTGGATGTCTGTCAGTGTGTCTGAAGCCTGTATCAGCGACTGCAGGCACCGACTCTTTACCACCAAAGGCTCAAGACAGGAGAGACACCAAAGCAGCTTCAGCCTGAATGACAACAGGAAATTCAAATGCAGGATCTTTTCAGGTGTCAGACTCCAGTTAACTCCTAACTGAGGACATAAAATGTTCCTAACAACATGCATGGGAACAATGTTGCAGACAATATTAAAGGATTAACAGGAGCACTGTGGAGGTGTGAACAGTCTGTGTGTTGAACTTTGCGAAATGCTGGCCACAGGACCTGGACAACTATGAATTCCTCTGAGTACCAAAGTATTCTGAAGTTAAATATGAGGCCATCTGTGAAGTCTTGGTCCATCTGGGTCTTGCAAAAGAAAAAAGAAGGCTACAAGTACTGAAATTTATGGAAGCCAAGAGCGGACGTTTTCCGTAATTTCTTTTTCTCCAAGGTATTCTTGTGATAACAACATGATAATAACAGACATATTCATTTGTTATTACGAAATAAGGATGAGAGTTTTCCTCTCGTACATCATTCTGTAACCATGGAGACGGCTTCGTCCCCTCAGCTGGTCACTGATGAAGTTTATTATATCAGCCTGTTGATCTGCAGTTGGACCAGCCGTCTCCTTAAATGATGAGGGCAGATATGAAAGTTATCTGTACAAGACAAACAAACTGCAGTCTCAGCTCGTGTTATGATAGTAAACGTCATCGGTGACCAGCTGAGGGGATCAGGCCGTCTCCATGGTTACCAAAAGGTACACAAGAGGAAAACCATAAGTTGTTATCTCAATAAAACCATCAGGAAATTAACTCGTTATCTTGAGAAAACGCTCATCGTTATTCTGTGATAATGAATTAATATGTTATCGTGAGAAAACCATGGAGAAAAATATCTGAGGAAAACTTCCTCTTCTGTAGAAAATAAAAGTTACAAAAAAAGTATTTTTTCATTAAAATAGACATGACACATTCAACGTTTCATAGAGAACTTTATTGAATATATCTATATATTTAAATATTCTATATATATATGTATTTATATATACCCTATATATGTATTTTTTGTATTTCCAGAGATGATCAGTATATTGTATTGCTTCCCTTTTGTCATTATTTTCCCTTTCTTAAACCAATCTGCTGGGAGAGTTTCAGGTTTTACTTGTGTCAGTAGCCTAAATGCTGGGAAAGAACCCAAATTCTCATGCTGGTTTGAGAAAGAAAAAACCTTTAGGACATTATTCTTAAAATTAAAAAAAAAAGAACAAAAAGTCTAAAACTGGGAAGAGAAACATGTTATTTTTCTGGTATTGATTTTGTAATAATACACACATTTTTGTAATTAGGGTGATGTTTTCAGTTGAAATTTTTGTTTGCCAAGTAAAACCATCTGAAATCACCAGTACAGATTAAATGTTAGTCACTTTGCCAGCATTAAGGCTACTGACGTGTTTCACAGGCAGGCATGTAGCCTTTTTAGCCCCAAGTTACAGAAACAATATGACATTGAGAATACACACATCACCACCAAAATAAAGATATCAATAGAAATTCTATCACCTACAGAAATACACTGGATAGAACACTAAAAAAGCACTGAATATTAGGCTACGCTGGTTATGTTTAAAAAAGTAAAACATCTATACATTTCCTGCAGGGAAATGCAAACAAGATAACTTTGGAAGAAATGTGAGAGGAATGGGGAGCAACTAAAGCAAACAAAGCAAACAGGATGAAACTGAAGAGAAATTACATATGAATACAGGGAACTTCCATGAAACCCTACAACCAGACAAGGACCAAATCAGTTTAAGAACAATTACATTTAAAAAGTATTATTCCGTCTGAAACTCATATTCACATTTTTAATTGATTTCTGAACAGACGTGTTACCTAATCTATGGAAGAACAACTGAAAAGAAAAAAGAAATTACATTTTTAGAAAATAAATATTAAATGTTCATTTGAGCAAGGCTTGTTATCCCAACTGTTCATAAACTATCCAGACATTTCTTTATTTTTTTGTTGTTTTTTCCTGGGAAGCTTCCAGTCCAGCACAAATGGGCAATGCAGGGGGTTGGTGAAACAGAACGTGCATGCTCAGACGACTGCCTCTGCAGATAATTATTACAAATGCAATAAAAAAATAAATAAATGAATTTGTACATAATCAGCCTCTCACTTGTGCACATGCTTTCCACATGACACCACTGACTTTTAAGCAAGAGAAAATAAATTAAAATATAAAAAGAAAGTACAAAATGATAATGGTCTTAAAATGTATAAATACCCTGCAATAACCATTACGATCATAGAAACACCAGCAACATAATATCAATACTCAAGGAGTTACAATTTCCTGTAACCTAAAGATGACAATCAATCACTCATAATGAAGAGACAACTCAAAGTTTACCATTTACAGACATTATGTGCTTTAGTATGAGAGACTGATTGATAATATAGCTCATAATACATTTATTATTCTAGTTGGTGAAACAGTATATAGTTATAGCTCATAGAGAGAGAGAAGCAATGGGAAACCGGAGCTTGTGCTCTTTTCACTTTACCCTTTTACTCCATCTCTTCACCATCCAGAGTTTGGTTAGATTTCTTTTTTCTAAAAGTGCTTTCAGCTTTTAAATGCAACAGTCCAGTAATTCAACATTTAGAACACATAGAAAATCCGACACAATATGATACGCAGATCATATTTTGCAGACTTCATTTTCATCTTGAAAACATTTAAAAAGACCCTGAAAAATAGTCTTCATCGGGAATTTAATTGGTTTGTGGGAAATTATCTCAATTGCTTTGAAAAGTTTTGAATAATAAAGTTGATATTTTATTCTGAAGCCATAAGTGGTATAATGTGTTTAACAGCTGACTAAAATTCCACCCCCTGAGAGTAGACTTATTGGACCCCCACCCCTTTGCTTGTGTTTTCAGCCCTTAGCTGGAGCACTCAACAGATTCTGCCTTTGAGCCTTCAGTGCTTCACCACTGTCATAAGCAGTCATAAACAAACCCAAATCGTTTTTATGCAATTAAATGTCACACAAAGTGCCTGACGGAGCTTCTTTTCAAGTACTTTCATTGACTCTGAAGCTTCCTGATGACACATAATGACCATAATTTGTGAGCAGGGAGCTAATTGTGGAGCTGCCCATTGGTGAGCTGTCATTCATTTCCACTGCTTTTAGAAACACCAATTATGATTGTTCCCTAAATTTTAGAAAATTGTTTTCAAATCCCAGCTGTACAGTGGTTATTCATATGCTGATAGGACAACAAAAACAAAAGTAATATATTCAAGAACATTCTGAAAACAATGTAGCAGTTTGGCCATCCATCCATCCATCCATCCATTCATCCATCCTTGTTCATTTGTTCGAGGTCAGGTTGCAGAAGTAAAAGGTCTAAGAAGAAAAGCTCCAATCATCAATAGTCTTTTCAGCTTTTTCTGGGAATCTAAAACCTCCTGTATTAATCTATAAATCAAATGTGAATTAAAGTCACCAGGACTTGGTTAATGGGCCAAGCAATGTTGTACTTTTGGAACCAGAGTCTATGTAATCATGTGGGTCTTTAAGTCTGGTCTACTCTTCATTCAGCACACACTCATTTCCATAGACCTTTCTTTTAGGCATGAAACAACTAATTAGAGCTAACCATATTACAACAATAAATATTTCAGCTTACAGCAGCAAGGATCTGGGTAAATCAAGACTAGAAAGACAATATATGAGATATATTTTATTTTTACCAATGGCATTGACCTGTTTGCTTTCTTGAAGGAGAAAGAACTTAAATCTTCTACCATTTTAGTTTCAACTTTGTCAGAAAACTGCAGACTATGATCCCAAGGCATTGCAAACCATAAAGGATCCATAACCAATAGTCCACCTGTGAGTCCACTCAAAAAGATCCTCCCAAGACGTGTGGCCAGGAGGTGTCCAAATGCTAAGCTAACCTCAGCTAACTTCTTTTGACATGAGAGAAAAGTATTCCTTATGTGAAGCTCCTCCTAGGTGACTGAACTATTCACCCTAGTTCTCTGTCTGACTTCAGTCCACATATTTCAGTAAGTCTTGTCAGTCACTTGTACCTAAGATCTTGTTTGGTTATGACCTCATGACTATAGATGAGGACTGGGACATAAGACATGTTTCCTTTCATTTTTAATGTGAATTTGGAGCGGACTTTTAAAATGTCACAAAAAGAAAAGTAAAAGAAAAGAGAAAAAAAGAAATGCGAATCAGGTGTGTTTCCATCTACTGGTTTGGAGCGAATCAACCAGGCTCTATAAAATGTAAGTACGCCAGACGTTGACGTTACGCATGGCTGTAGTAAACAGGAAGTAAAGTCGCAACCTCACAGGGACACATCCTGGGACAAAGTTATCAGGAACTATCAGGAAGGTTGGCGATATTACATGCTGTCTGGAGACATAGAAAAACGTTATGGGAATATCCGGGAAAGCAGCGACAGTGGGAGAAGGGTCCATCTGCAGCCGCTCTGGTACCGGTTCCAGACAGACAGCGGGAACAGCTGATCAACATGTGAGGTAAATATTCGCTACGTCAGAACTTTTTACACAAATGTGTTTCCATCTCCCCTTTTGTGCATCAACTCTTTTTGGGAAAATCCAAAAACCACCTCAAGCGAGCGTAAAAGACAGGCCAGTAAATTGAGTGCCTGCCTTTTGTTTCAGCTTCTATCATTAGAGACCGGAGCAATTACCTCATTACTGTAGACAACACCCTGGTTTGTCAGTCTATTGCTGGCTCTATTCTGCTATCAAGAGACAAACTAAAACACAGACTTACTCCAGATCTGGACAGAGTATTTCACCATTTCAGTATTTAGGGTTTACTTTGTAGGAAAACTTCAATCAAATACATTTTTTAAGGTAGAATCCCTGCACTACAGATGGAGTTTCATATAAATCTGCATCAGAATGCAGCACATAAAGGTTTTTACATCTTTTGTCTCTCAAAAACCGTGAGGAATGCCCATTTCTCATTGCAGGTTTCTCTTTCAGTGAATAATAAAGGGAGGAAAACTGCTCCCATGTGTGTCATTAAGTTAGATATGGCTGAGGTGACACTCTATGGACCAGAGGTTAAGTAGCTATTTTAATCCAGAGTCGGTCGCTGAGCAGCTTGGTACTTATGTGTGGCATTTAGTTCCCATTAAGAAATATGTCACACAAGTCCAGCTTCTATTCTAAAACTATTGTTTTTTTATTATTTTATTTGTCATGTTAGAAGGTATTAAAGAATTACTTAGAGATGTATTTGACAGTTTGCAGCACAAAACCTCTGGATTTGTAAGACTTTGTGTGTTAAAAACTTTCATTAAGAAAAGCTTTTAGTTGGAACCATTTATCAAAAAAAGACCAAACTTAACAAATTTTGACTGCACCATTGGACAAGATATTAAAAGTATTTTAAGGCAGTGAATACAACATGAGGGCTTTTATGACTCTTTATGATATTGATTGTATATAAGAGAGCTAAATAACCCAGGCTCATTGACAGAATCTTTGATGTTGAAGTGTCACCCACACATTTTAACCTTACCTGTTTTTTCCAGATAATCTCTTTACTTTCAAGCCCTTCTCTGTGAAGTTCAGTTTTAAACTGGCGTAGTTTTCCTGTTGAGTGTATCGGAGTTGCTATCCCTGTCCCTTTTGGCTGTCAGTCGGTCCAGGGTTCCAACATTGGCCCTGTCCCTCTCCATGGTGGTTGTGGAGATGGGGGCCGGCTGGGCCGGTGCAGCAGCCGATGTGGAGGTATTCAGCGGCGCTGCATTCTGGGCCGCAGCTGCTGCCGCTGCTAGGTTGGACTTGGAGTGAGACGGGAGAGTGCCGCTGCTTATCACGGCACCTGCTCCTGCTCCCCCGCCGCTGCCGCCGGAATCTTTTGGGAAGTAGTTGTGGAGCTGGTAGAGCGTGGCACGGTCTACGGTGCCATAGAGTGGCGGGGCGCCTCCTCCGAGGCTCCCGAGTTTGGAGTCCCTGGACAGGGTGTACATGGAGATGTCGCCGCTCCCACCGCCACCGCCGCCGCTGCTGTGGTGCGGGTTGGGCAGCGTGGCCACGGAGAACGGCGGGGCGGACGGAGGCAGGGTGAAGGTCTTGGACGCTCCGACGGGCGAGGTCTCCTGCGAGCGAGGTGGTTCGGTGGAGCGGGAGCTGGAGCGGGAGCGCCGTCTGAAACGGTAGCTGGGCAGTCGCAGCATGGCGTGGGTGGTGCTCTTGAAGAGGTCAGTGCGAGAGCGGCAGCGCAGCTCTTTGTTCTTTTCAATGTAGATGTTGACAGCAAGGACTCCCACCATTTCAGCCAGGATGAAGGACAGACCACCGAAGTAGAATGACCAGCCATAGGAGTAGTGCCACTTTTTATCCTCATCTTTCTTTGGGGAGATATCACTGAGAGCTGCAGAGATGTAGACTATCACCCCGATGATGTTGCTGAGGCCTAGACACAGAAACAAGCAAAAACATCCAAGACTGAATTACTGAAGGAAAAAGCATGTTTCAACTTTGTTTTGTAATATTAATAATTAGAAGAAAATGCTTTTTATAAAATGATACCTAACATTATAGAGTTTTATATATTTTAAGATTCTGTTGGGCCTTTTGCAAATTTCAAATGGCTTATCATGATAATTATTTTACTGCAATATTTTAAGGCTTCTAATGTATTTTAATACTGATTTTTATAGATTTGAAATGATTCTCATTTTGTGTTCTGCAATGACCTCATCAGGTCTGAGTGGGGATGCTGTAGACCTTGGAATAGATGGGATTACTTTATTACCATTCAACTGTGATACCTAGAACAAAATGTTTCTCCAAAATTGTAAATACACAAGTAAAATGTGTGATCCAGTCACATTTTACCTGCAGCTACAAAGAGAATCCCTCCACCAAGGATGATGTTTCTTTTATTCTTGTTGAAGCTGCTGGAAGCGACACAAACGCCACCCAGCAGGAGCAAAATGGCACTGAGGATGGGGAAGATGCTGGAAGCTCTCACCACACCTGCAGACGAAAACAGACAAATCAGCCGTTACTTTTAGATTGGTTTAATATATTTGATTTATTTTATTTTAGGCTCAAAGTTCCATTTGTAGCTGCAACATTACCAGCTTTGTGCTGACACTACAGTTTGCACAGCAGCCATCTTGATGGTATTTAATAGTTAGTCCATAAAATGAAATTTGCTTTTTTCAAAAATCAAATAAAACCAAGTATTTCTTGCAGAAAAGCTCAGACTTAGTAAGAAAATGCTAATCAGAGGTATTTTAATGTCTTCACTAATACAGTATATCCCTCTGGAATGCCTCACAATTGTCAACAACAGCAAAAAGACATTCCAGAGAATTAAAACACTAAAAAATGCTCAACAGAAAATGCTATTTTATAAGTGACGCCTGCACTTTTTCAAGGTGACTTTTCAAGCTGTTTGATTTTTTACCATGAGGTAATATTTATTGCTGAATCACAGCTTCTGTCAGACAATGATCACAGAGGATTTTGAGTTCTTTTCTTTTTATAAAAAAAGCATCTATTTTAGCAACAATGTTTTAGCAGTATTAATACTAATAAGACTTTTTTTCTATTTGGATTTTTTTTTTAAGTTTTGCTTAGATGGTAACTTCCTTATTTATGATTTGAAACAAGTGTAAAATAACATTTTTATAACTTGTTTAAATCTGTTATTTTTTGAAGTTTGAGAGCAAAATTGTGAATATATTTAAAAGTGCATTTATAAACATGATGTTGGTGTTAGATGAGCACAAACCTCAATATTGTCAATCTTGAGGACAGATAAATATGATAAATTAACACACACACACACACACAAAAACACGGAACATAAACTTTGTAGAGTACAAGCTTCCAAACTGATGGAAAAGATTGTCTGCACTCACAATAGAGTCATAATGTTAAAACTGAATCTTGGGCTGAAAATAATCCATTTGTCATTGCTCTTCTTTCAATCCATCCGTGAAAACAAGCCTTCTGTACACCCCCGGTCTCCCAACCTCATGCACCTGGGCATTCATGCACACAAACAGACACACACTTACACACACCTTCAGCAACACTTTGCCCGAATCTGACAAGCGTGCATTGATGTCCGCCCACCAGCCCCTTCTGTCCTTTCTGTATCTGCGTGTGATGGAGACCGCTGTGTGGATGTGTGCGCTGTTTGCTGAGCCGAGTGTGTTTGCCAGTGAGCTGTTATCTAATGTCTCTATAGCTTTTTGTGTGTGTGTGAATTTGGTTGTGTGTTTTTGTGTTTGTAAGGTGTGAGCATTACTCACGCAGCAGATACTCGGCAGCATCTTGGTCATAGTCTGCATCATCTGGGAAATGATTGATCTGGGAGCACACACCTCGCTTCAAGCCTGAAAACAAGACGGGGCAGAAAACAGGAGGACGAAAGGTTGACGAAGGACACAGGAAGATAAGATACAAGAAAGAGAAACTTAGTTTTATTCCCAGGATAGTCAATCCTGCTAAACAACTATGACATCACTGAAAAATAAAAGTGTCCTTAGCTGATGTACAGATACCTACAGTAATTATGTTATGTAGTAAAGTGGACATATCCTGCAAAATCCACATTTTTAGCTGTTAAATACTGTTTGTTGTGGATTTTGAGTCTCCAGGAGGCAGAAAAGTTGAATTTAGTCTCTCCTGGTGCTGCAGAGATATCTTTACATTCTGTTTGGGTCAGATTGTTCAGCCTGTTCACTTTTCTCTATTTTCAATGACATTTTCTGAGTCTATTAAGTTAAATTATCTGCGAAGGAACTGCCAAATAAAGTCCGGACTTACCAACTACAATTTTGTCTTAATTCTCCTCTGGTTCTGGGTCAGATTCTGGTTCTGGGTCAGACTCTGACTCCAACATGTAAGGCTGAATGGACAAGTCTTCTGTTGCTGACATCTTTTAATTAACTTATAAATGAAACGTTTCTGCAAGCTAGAACCTCCCCCTCTTGAAAACGGAGTGGACCAGCTGGAGGGGGCGAAGCTTGAAGCGTCTTAACAGAACAGTAAAAACCAGCTGCTTTGAGGCACAAAGAGGGGCTGATAAAGTTAAAGACGAATTCAGACCACTTTGTAAAGACCCCAAAAACATGATATGTCTACTTTAAATTGTTTTAATTTGGTTTACATTTTTCCAATTGTACCTTTTTTTGAGCTTAACCGAAAGACTCAGAGCTTGCACATGTTTTAATTGGAAATTTTTGCTTTTTTTTTGTACCAGTAAAAGACAATATATTGTGTTTACTGTCTAACTGCACATTATTTGTTGAGGTTTTTTTCCCCCAGTTCCTTCATCACTTGCATGATATGCTCATCAGTGTATGAGTCAGATATATTTTAAAAGAAATGTTCCGTACAGTGTGAAACAAATAACTAAAAGCACTGTATGTGTCTGTCTGTAAAGCACTTAGCAGAACCTGAGGAGGGTAAAAAAGTGTTATATAAATGTAGACCACTTAGCATTCCTGGTAAGACACATATATGGAAAATTAAAATGATTAATTTAATTTTAACGTGTTTGCCTGTTCAGCACCTCGGACAGCTACGATAACTCATTTGTATGCAGCCCACTGAACCCCTGATCATTGGTTATTAATCCTTATTAGCAAAAACCTTTTTTCATTAGACAAATTGGATCAACATGTTCAACATAAAAAACTGTTTGGCCTGAATTATTCACTCACACTGTAGGCCAGGAATTGTAACGTATAATGAAACTTAGAAAACTGTCAGCATTCAAAACTGAAATAAATAAAATACTATAAATGTAAATGAAAAAAGAATGCATAGCTGTCATTTTTATTGTCTTGAAGCTCAAACCATGACAGCGACAATACGATTCAGAAGAAACTTTCAAATGAAAAAAAAATAAACAGACTCAAAGAAATCTGTCACACTGATGCTGTGTGTGTGCATGAGTGTGTGTGCATGAGTGTGTGTGCATGAGTGTGGGACATAAGCTTGTGTTTGTAAGTTAGGAAACATCTATTTCTGTCTGATTACTCTGATGAGGACACTGACCTCAACAAGGCCCCCAAAGAAATGAGAAAGTAAATTCACTCGTCACACAGACAGGCTTTTCACACACACACACACACACTAACACACACACCAACACACACACACACACACACACACACACAGTCTGGTACAGCTATCTTTATGGGGACCTTGCATTGACTTCTATTATT
>JARVJO010000155.1:18285513-18298568 GCA_031762555.1 Cynodonichthys magdalenae | reverse complement strand
TGTGAGGTGTGTGTGTGTGTGTTTGTGTTTGTGAGTATTTCATGGAAACGGCTGCACAGATCAACATGAAATGTGACAGGAATGTAGATGTGTCCGACCTACACTGCACCAGCCAATAGTTTTACCATAGACCCCATACTGTATTTGAGGAGGGGGCTCCATCTGAAAAAGGGGTGTCTATAAAAAATGCTTATAACTCAAAAACTATTCAACATAGGATTTTCAGATTTTTGTTGTTTAACTCTGATGAAGGCCTATCCATCGGGCCCACCAATGAACACCCCCCACTCCCGGACCCCCACCCAAAACAATAAAATGTTCTAGTGAGTTCTGGTGCATTGGTGTGGGGGTCATATATGCTACTGCTATGTGTTTTATTCCTACACATCTGATCTTAAATAAGTTTAAATTGGAATGTGAAACTCCTGCTGCAGCTGTTTCCCTCCTGTTACTTTAGAGAAAAACTGAATCTGTCCTGTTAATTCCTGAAACCCCTCCTCTGGTGAGAAGAGCGTGTTCCTGCTGCTCACACTGAGTTACGTCAGTCTCACTTCCACAAGAGCTCAAGTTCTGAGAGGAAGCTTCAAACTTTATAATTAGTGTCAGGCCAGTTATCTGAGATCAGACAGGATTCATAAGGTGGTTGAAAATAAAACTGGACCAGGAAAGTCTGGGATCTGTTTGGTCTCAAATCCCTCATGTTGCAGGCCCTCGCTTGTGCCGATAAGCCTGTTTGTCAGGCAGCTGTTTGAAAGCAGGACTGAGGGATATTTCACTCAATCTCCTATTAACTTTTAGCACCTTTGAGGTCAGGCAGTGCGAGAAGCTCCTCTGATTTAAGCTTATCTTCAGCAAAGTTCACAGAAACACCCCAACTGCAGTCATTTCAAGGAGAAAACAGACTCCAGAGCTGCCTTAATCTCAAATAAACACCCTAACCATTTATGGAAGAAAAGATTAAACAGTTGCATAAATACGAACCAGTTTGGACACTCTTTACATGTGTGAAAACACACAACATCATAATGACTGAGTGAGCAACTGTCTTATGCAAAAACTGAGTCATTTTCTGATAATTCATTGGAATGTGTCAATGTGTAATTGTTGCAGAAGTGCTGCTATCAAATCATGCAAATATGTTTTTGAGCTAATCATTTCATGACTCTTTCTGTTAGTTTTTTCTTTTTACTAATAAATTTGAAACAGGCTCTCAAATTAAAGACATTAAAAAAAGCATGAAGTTTGATTCATAAATAGTTAAGATCTGATGTATGAAGTTTGTTGTATTAAATTTGAATATTCTCATCAAAATGTTATTGCATTTTGATCAGGGATTAGGTGAAATATGCAGGAAAATACAAACAACTTTTTACTTTTTGGAAATTGTGTCCTCTTCTTTGAATAAACAGAAATCAGATGTTTGAACACGCAAAATAAAAACAAACCACTTAAAGAGATAATACAAGTACTGTCTTTATTTAGATTTTTTCATTTTAGTAACAAGTATTTTTAATTTGCATCATAAGCTGCTATGTTATCCTATACTTTTTGAATTATGCACAAAATATCCTCAAATAACTATTCAAGTTTCAGCAAACCTATTAAATCTTTCTGTTCAGCAAATAAGCAAATAAAAGTCTGCGTCCAGGCAAGTTTTATTGGTTTAAAAAGTTAACGAAACACTGCTGGCAAAAAACAATCCTGCAAACCTCCAAGCATGGTGAAACAAAAAGATCAGCACTGAAACAACCTCAATAATTAATTTTACAAAACACATACTGAGTCCAAAATAACGGACTCCAGGCCTGAAATTAAACGTTTGTTTCCTTTTCTGTAAACAGGCTGGAGACAGAGTCAGAATATTTACACCCAGATCACAGTTTAAAATAAAAGCTCAGCTTGTTTGCTGCGATGCCTCCAAACAAACCTTGCTGGTTTAGATGGTTGTATGAAGACTTGATATCTTTGAGGTCAGCTACATAAATACATACAACTTTCTGTGTAGTTTATTTTTATGCATGTACCCATAAGCATTTATTTTTAACTTTGGCAATTCAAAAAAAAAACTAAATAAATCTCAGCAAAAGCACTTATCAGCATTAAAGTTTTTATTCTAACGATTAAGAATTGTAAACTGTGCCACTGACACTGCAAATAATTTGCTACAATGTTTTTATTTAAGCAGTACTGCTTAGAAGCATCACGTTTTCTCACATAAATATAAAAAAATGGCTACGAATGAGGCCTTAATGTGTTGCTACATAACGCAATCACTAAAGTTACTGTGAAACAAAACAAAAAACAAGATGCAAACCTGTAGAATTTTGTCACAAACAGAACGGTCCCAGAAGTATTTTCATTATTTCAGTCAATGAAACTATTTTCAATACGTGGGAAAGACTCAGACAAAAAAAAACCCATTAACAAGTAAATCTGGGAAGCCCAATGGCTCAAATACAAAAGTGTTTTCCTCAGGTGAGTTTATTGTGTCAAATGGAAACTGGTGCAACAGTGGTGTGTGTCCCGGAGTGGGTGGACCATAATTACACCAACATTCTGTATTTCAATAAGTTTTTGGTACTTAACAGTCTTTTTTTAATACGCTGATTCAAATCAAAAAGTAGTCTTAACCAGCCGTTAAAAATATTCTATCATTGCATTTAGACAATAAAACTCCAAGTCTTTGACTCTGATGGTTCTGTTAATCTCCACACACAGAGATTATCACTGTTTAATGAAAAGTTGTAATGCTCCAATTAGAGCTCAAAACCTGAAATTTCTCTGTTTTATTCCAGAAACATCTTCAGCTAAAATTCACCAAATAAATAGAAGATTGTAGAAGACAGGAGGGAAGAATTCATACAATAACTAATCTGAAATATAAATTTCTATACACAGTTTACTCTTTAGTGTGTATTTAGTAATTGTATCTGCAGGTGGTGATACACAGGCAAAAGAAGAAAACATGACGTTTTTATTTTCTACATAAAGACAAGAAACAGAAGCTCAATAAAACTATAGAGCAAATAAAACCATGTCTTTTTTATTTGCTTATAAATAATTATTCAATTTATTTTGATCATCCTTCTTAGAAGGTTTTTAGTGACTACTTTTTGCTTCTGTCTAGTTTTTTCAAGATGTGGTCAACTGTAGCATGGAAACAGCTGCACCGATTCATGTGAAATCTGGTTGGAATGTAGATGTGTCCGACCTACACTGCACCACCCAGTAGTTTAACAATACACCCCATATTTGAGGAGGGGGCTCCATCTAAAAAGGGGTGTCTGGACAAACAAAATTGCTTCTAACTCAAAACCTATTCCACACAGGAGCTTCAGATTTTGTTGTTGTTTAACTCTGATGAAGGGTTATCCATCGGGCCCACCAATGAGCCCCCTCAACGTCCAACCATAAGTCTGTTCTGGTGCATTGATGCTTTGCGTACTTGCGGGGGTCATATATGCTAAGCATGATCTCTGAATCAGAATTGCACATCAATATATCTGTAAAAGTACTAAAATCAACTAAAGATATGTTTAGTGTTAATAGTTTGCAGTTAGGACCTCTAGTATAAGATGAAGAACATGGTAGAAGCAGTGCAGCTTCCTGTTTCCTGCGGTTGCCTGTGTATCACAGCCCTGATGATGAAAGGACCCTTCAAAGACCTCTCAAGTTGTTGCTAGCAGTCATCATATTCCTCACCCCTTCCCTCCCATGTTCCCTCCCAGCATGTTAGAACTTTTGTTAGACGTCCGTCTTCATCTCAGACTCAGCGTCAGCGGTGAGTCATCCTTTCACCCACCTGCCTCCCCCTCCCTCCTTCCTCCTCTTTTCTCCTCCTTTTTTCATCTCCTTAAACCTCTTTCCTTCAGCGGCGCTGCAGCAAACCTCCTCCCACACACTTTGAAGGTACAGGATTTATGTTTGTGTGTTGTGTGCTGCGAGAGCTGTTACAAAGCCAATCAACCCCCCACCCCTCAGCTGTTTCCCCTCCCCCTCCCCGCTCATGTAGTCTAGCATGGCGAGGCGCTCATTCGTGTGTGATAGCGTGGAGGAGGCACAGCAGCGGGGGGCGCTGCCATTGGCAAGGACTGAGACGGGGGTCCACTCGGATGGGGATGGGGCTGTGAGTGGGGGTGAGGGTGGGGGACCCTGGTTAGTGTGGAGGTGACCCCCGGATGAAGAGGGTGTGGATAGGAGGAGGAGGTAGAGGAGGAAGAAGCTGGCTGGAGCTGGTAGCTGGCAGCTGACGAAGGCCCAGAAGAGGAGGGTGTCACCTGGGAGCTGCTGCCCCCCTTACAAGGCTGCTGCGGTGGTGGGGTCTGGTTGAGCTGAATGGAAATGTCAGATGAGACGTCGGAGGCACTTCGGCCCCTCTGAGGTGGAGCCCAGGAGTCCGGGTGAAGGAACTGGCCGCTGTAGTCGCTGCAGTCGGACATGCGGGGGCGGTAGAGGGCAGGGTGGGGGCGGTAAAGCTCCTCCTCTGCATAACGCTTCATGAAGAGGTAGACAGACATCACGCCTGCACCCTGGGTTGAGACAGAAATTGATGGTTTTAGTAAATAGTTACCAAGCTACAGTTAGGTGTGGTAGCTGCTGAGCCTTGTTCTCATGTTAAACTCTAAGCCAGTGGTTTTCAAACTTCTAAGACTCTGATTCACAAAATTACAATTGCAGAAACTCATGACCTCAAATATTACTTGTTTACAAGGACTGCAACAATACATGTATTTGTATGGACCTGTTCAGTACGGTGCTTTAGATTATGTATGGAACAATACAGATTTTTAACATTTATTTTATCCACTTGTCTTCTGAAGATGCTCTGTGTTGAAGGATCAGTGGATCTGTGTTCGACTGCTGCACCTAGGCTGCATCGTCGAGCCCAGAGCCACTGAGAATTTGCTGTTTCAGCAACATTTCATTAAAAAATTGACTTTTGAGGTTAAACAAATGTTCAGAATTAATGTTAATAAATTACAAGTTAAGAAGGTCATGGAAATTTCTCTTTTGTTGTATCAAAATATATAGAAACATGAGACTAAAGTATCAAACCAAATTGTGAATTTTCTATATCGTTGCACCCCGATTGTTTACATTTCCAAACTTTGATAATATGGTCATATTAACAATAGAAGCAAACATAATAACTACAATACTACTTTTGTTCATTTATGATCATTGTAAAAAAATATTTGCAATAATTAGGGTGGAAATATATACCATTAACAATTTATTTGCATTGAAATGTATGTCTGGAAAGCACCTGGGGACTCTGACTTTGTATTTTGTGACCCACAAAGGGCTCCCGACCCCAACTTTGGGAACCACTGCTCTAAGCGGACTGATCACATATGTTATTAAAATGTTTCAGAAACCACTGGACATATTTTTGATGAAACTTTCTCTAGCACAATAACTGCTGGAGATAAAAACACCAGCTCCACTGGGACCCTGACAGAAAAAAAACAGTAAAACAAATGGATGAAAGTATGATAAAAGAGAAAACACACCCTTATTTTTCCATCCATTAAAATACAACATCTGCAATGCTAATAGTGTTCAGCAGTTCAAATAAATGACAAACTTATCAACCTATTTTTATCTAAACTGCAACCCTCTGCCATCAGGAGGTGGAAAAAAAAACAAGAAAAAAAAAAGAATAAATAAATCACAATTTTGCAGAGCGTCGACAAAACGGCTCTGAGCTGCTCTGCGGATTGGGCAATTATCAAAAAATGTATTCATGTTTCCACTTGGGCATTCACAGAACATTCTGGGCTCATTCCCTATTCATCCATAACATCATCAGTGAAACAGCTCAGAAACTTGAATGCTGATGAGGCTGTGTGTGAACGACTGTGTGCAACAGAAAAAACCCTGCGGAGGACGAGGAAACGTGGAAAAATCCCAGAGAGAAAGAAAATTACAAAAACATTTTTACTAAAGTTAGGAACGATGCATCAAATCTGGTTATATTTTAGGTAATAAATAGATACCAGGAAAGGATTGGAGTTTGATTGGATCTATGCATGCTGAAGTTTTAAGCACAGCTGTTATACACTCAAATTATATGTTTTGGACAAAGCTCAGTGACTACCACACTAAATTGAAGCTAAATATCTTTAAAACTGACTGAATTGTTTCATGTTAAGTGTCAAATTTTCCAATTTAAATTGGTAAAATGAGTTATACTGGTGGATTATAGCAGATGTTCATAAAGAAAGCAGCACAATTAAAACAAAAAATAAGGATAAGAGTATAAAAGTAAGACATTGCACAAAAATAAAAAAAGAGGTAAATGTTAAAATGAACTGAAAGAATGAATATGGGTAACGGGGAAAAACGACAAGGATGAGATAAATCTGAGGCAGCAAGAGAAGGAGGGAGGGGAGCAAAGGAGATAAGAAAATGATGGATTAAAACAAAATAAAGATAAAAGAAGAGAGCAAAGGCAAGATAAAAGTGAAGGACATGCAGAGGCAAGACCAGGAAGACAGGATGAAGGAAGACAATAAAAGAGAAAGGGTTTAAAAGAATGAGAGGAATGAAGGATGAAGAGGAGTAGAGACCCCTCCTTTCCCCCAGAGAGGAATTTTCTGCAGCATATAAAGCTGCTGTGACAAAGCTGCTGCCCTGGAGTGTTCCAGCTATTAACATTTATGAATATTGATGTGAGCGGGATGACGAGCTCCTACGCTGAACGCAGAGCTGAATGAGACTAGGTTTGTGTGTCTCTGGGTGTGTTTGTGTAGCTACTTCAACATGTGTGTTTATTTCAACTGGGCTTGTTAACATGCAAACCAGATTTTACACAATCTGTGTGTGTGTGTGTGTGAGTGAGGGTTGTTCACATGCATCTTCGGTAGGTTTAGATAAAATAGGAACACAGTCATGAAATACCCATGAACACTTTACTGTACGTTTGTGTGCTTTCAGCAATCTGTGGTTTTCATGCATTAATTCATCTCTATCCTTCTGCATGTATGCAGCTGTATGTGTGCACGTGTGTGTGCATGTGTGTGTATGTGTTATCTCATCACCTCTTTGAGCAGGAAGGAGGAGGCAGCAAAGGCGAAGGACCAGCCGTAGCGGTAGTGGAAGAACTGCTCTGGCTCTCTGGGTCGATTCATCACTTCATCATTTATACTGGAGATGTATAAAACCAAACCCACCACCAGACTCAGACCTGAAATGACACACACACACACACACACACACACACACACACACACACACACACACACACACACACACACACCCACACACACACACACACACATACACACACACCCACAGACACACAAAATCACTCTCTTTGCGCTTGACAAACATATGTTCCTCCTTTATTTACTCAGGATTTTTTTTTCTCTCACATTATATTTAATTAATTGATTTCCTAAATGTAGAAATCATTTCTTATCACGCAAACATGTCAATCACAGATGCAGGAAGTAATTTTCATCTTTTTAACATATGTAAAGGCGTGTCTGGGGAGGTGTCTCACACGCCCTCAGATCCACGTTGATTGTGATGTACAAAAGAAATGTGCATGGATTCGGCCGTACGCACAGTTTGATACATCTGAATTTTTTTGTGCGTACCGCATTTTCTGGATTTGACCTTACGCTAAGTTTTAGTAAGAAATTCACACAAGTCTTTGTACATGAGGCCCTAGGTCTAGGGTAAATTTGCTTCCTTAATTCAATAAAACAAACCTTTTCCTTTTTTCTCTTGCAGTTTTAATCTATATTACAACAATTTTTTATTTTTACGTTTTAAAAAGTTCATATCGTTTTGATATCTAGTTTACCTAGGTTTTTGTGATGGGACTGCATTGTAAAATACAGAGAAATGTTGAGAATAAAAAGTTTAAAAGAACAGTTTTTTTAACAAACTTTATTCAGACCAACAGCCTGTCTTTGGAAAGGTGTTTGTACACATGGAAGTATGGTGATATTAAAATTAGTGCTGATTAGATCCCAACACAGTGCAAATTGCAGAAGTCTGCAAATTAAAAAAAAATTATCCCATTTCCAGCTGATCTTTGGGCCATTCCCTGGAAGCAAAATGCAAAGTGTTTGGGTAAGTTTGCTTTGGTAAGTTGATTGCCAGTAACTACTAAAACAAAGCTATTAGCCTTGTTGCTTGCTGACCGTTGGAACAAAGCATGGACAGGCTGCTCTCATCAAAAACGAGCCAGGGAGGGACTCAGGGTATGGTGTATGGCAACTTTCTTCCTGCCGCGTGAGCCATAGAGTTGCCATACGCCATACTCTGAGTCCCTCCCGGTTAACCGAGCTTGTCACTTTTTCTCTAATGCAGAGCCCAGACACTCTGCGGAGGGGACCCATTTCAGTCGCTTGCATCCGCGATCTTGTTTTTTTGGTCACTACCCAAAGCTTGTAACCATAGATGAAAATAGGAACGTAGACCGACCACCGCGATGACCTCAGCACCAGAGATTGGAGAGTCTGACCCAGAGTCCCCAGGCTCTGCCTCCTCAAGGGAAGGCATATTGGAGGGATTGAGGAGGTCTTTGAAGTATTCTGTCCACCGACCCACAAAGTCCCAAGTTGAGGCCAGCAGGGCACCATCCCCACCATAAACAGTGTTGGTGGCGAACCGTTCCCCCCCCCCCCCGAAACGCCAGATGGTGGACCAGAACTACCTCAAAGTCTTTTTCCATGGCCTCTCCGAACTCCTCCCACACCCAAGTTTTTGCCTCAGCAACCACCCTAGCTGCAATCCGCTTGGACTGTCAATATCTATCATCTGCTTCCAGAGTCCCACAGGCCAAAAAGACCCTATACGACTCCTCCTTCATCCCTCACCGCCTGTGTCCACCAGCAGGTTCGAGGGTTGCTGCCATGACAGGCACCAACAACCTTACGGGCACATCTCAGTTAAGCCGCCTAGACAATGGAGGCATGGAACATGACTCACTTGGACTCAATGTACCCCACCTCCCCCAGAATGTGTTGAAAGTTCTCCTGGAGGTGTGAGTTGAAGCTCAATCTGATGGGGGACTCTGCCAGATGTCACCAGCAGACCCTCATTATACGTTTAGGTTTGCAAGGTCTGACCAGCATCCTCCCCCACCCTTGGAGCCAATGCCCCACCAATTGACCACCACCAAGTGGTCAATTGACAGCTCCGCCCCTCTCTTAACCTGAGTGTCCAAGACATGCGGCTGCAGATCAGATGAAATGACAACAAAGTTGATCATCGAACTGTGGCCTAGGGTGTCCTGGTGCCAAGAGCACATATAGACACCTTTACGTATAAACATGGTGTTCGTTATAGACAATCCATGATGGCTCTGGTCCAGATCGGGGGAGCTGTTCCTCCCAACCATGCCCCTCCAAGTCTCACTGTCATTGCCCACGTGAGTGTTGAAGTCCCCCAGCAAGACGAGGGAGTCCCCATCAGGAGCGGACTCCAGCACCCCCTCCACGGGGTGGTAACTCTGAACTGCTATTAGGCACATAGGCATAAACAACTGTCAGGACTCATTCCCCCAGAGGCAGAGGGAGGCTACCCTCTCGTTCACTGGGGTGAGTTTTCTACAACTCTGATGCCTCGCCAGTTTCTGCAATTACCCAGAATATCAGGAAGGTACTTTAAAAATACATTATTCTGACCAAAATGTAGAAATTAATTTTATTGATATGCTGAAAGATTGGCAACAACACAACTTAAAATGAAGACACTTTTTATGAAAGTAGGGTAGTGCATTGTACTGTCTCTCGTGTTATCCATGTTTGTCCCGACGACTAAACCTGGAGAGGGCGCATTCTAGTCTGTTTGAAAAACTGGTTCAAAGGCCTGTGGTGCCATCAAACCAAGGTATACCACAAAACTCTGAAGAAGGCTTGGGTGATATGATGGTATTGTGGTAGGCTTTTGGTAGGCTTTTGGTATTAAAATTTGATGACAATAATTAATAATTTGTGACAGTACTTGTCCTTCATGAGGTGATGTGCCAAACTTCTACAAGGTTGATATGAAAACTGGGACATAAACATTTTAGGCTTTTTCTGAAGATGCCCCATAAAGTTACTGACGCATGTTCTGACCACCTCATTCCATTCAGAAGACAAACAAAAGAGGAGAGAAGGAAATAAATTCAAAGTTTATCAGCACAGAAACTGGCTAAAAGTATGCAGCAGTGCAGATACTGTTATTTAGAAACTTAAAACCCTAAAAAGGCGTAAGCTACTTGGGCAAATTTTGATTTTTGAGACATATAAAGGAGCAAGAACCATTCTGTGACTCCTGCTACTGTCATCGGCAGATCGAGTGACAGCAACACATCAGAGCAGCTGAGTATTTTCCACGCCTTTATCTGGCACTAGAATGTCAAGCTGTGTATATGTATATACAAGCAGCTGTTTCTCTATTAATTATTAATTACTCAACAGACAATACACACACACACACACACACACAAAATTAATGCTTAACTATATTTAGTTTTTAACAGATTCCACATCAGGTTCAACATATTTGAAGAAAAAAAAAAAGGAACCAAGATGACACAAACGTTATACGTGACTTTGGTTTTATGTTTGTTTCATTTGAACCACGTTCAACACAAGGAAGTTCTAGCTGACCTATCGCTCATTTTAGGGGTTGGAATGAGACAGTGACACACAACTTTATCATCTGCACTGTTTGATATAATGCAAGATGTTTCCCAATCATGAAATCATGAAAGCCAGTTCTGCACATACTGTATATATAAAAAGCAGGGAAAGGTCACAAACACACAGTACATTTCAGAAACTGTGGCATTCTCATTGCTGTTAGACAACAGCCTTTTGACTCTGAATCAGTGAAAAGGTAAGAAAGTCAAACTGTTACATCTACAGGTAAGAAAAGACAAAACCAGGCTAATAATTTTACGTACTTTTTGGCAGTGTACAACAATGTGTCTAAGAAAAGCAGTCATAGATATGTTTGTTGTGTTTTGCAGGATGAAGTGTACTGTGGTGTTTCTTGTGCTGTTCATGGTTGTCCTGATGGCTCAACCTTCAGAAGGCATATTTGGATTGATCTTCAAAGGGATTTCAGCAGCAGTTCATGGAATCACTCAGTAAGGACTTGCATAAATGTGACTCTTCACTTTAAACTCATGACCTAAGCACATTTTCAGATTCCAGGCATTGTAAGATATTTTGATACCTAAATCATCCTGATATCATGAATGGTTCCAAAAGCTTGACTTGTCTCCCTAATCAAGATAATCCATTGATATTTGGTGGGAACCATATGTTTAGGTTCTTCTATTGAGGAATTTTTGAAGTCATTTTAAATAAGAAACGTAAAAGAGTGTTGGAATATTTAGATTTCCCAGCTGGAAAGAAATAAAGGCTTTGCTAAGAATTTCTGCTCAAAATCATGTTTTTTGTAGCATCTGCTCATAAAAGTTTCTGTTTCAGATTTTTCATTTAAACAACATGTGGATAACGTATTTATTTATTATATTTTGACAACATGGAATTATTGCAATTATTTTAATCAATGAGCTATAGCTGCCTTTTTCTCTACATACCACTATGGGACTAAAACCTTTGTTCGATGCGATGGGTCACAAATAAAAAACCTTATATATCAAACATTTAAAACCTATTATAATTTTAATTTCTTCAAATATATTTGTCACATTTTTGTTCATCAATCTGTTTTTCAGTCTTATTAGGAGGAGAAAGAATCGATCTGGAGAAAACCTATTTGACCAGGTGCACCTGGACCAGAAGCAACAAGATCAAGAGCTGCAGGACCAGAAGTGGCTAGACCAGGAGCTACAAGACCAGGAACTGCAAGACCAGGAACTGCAAGACCAGGATCTGCAAGACCAGGAGCTACAAAACCAGCAGCTGCAGGACCAGGAGCTGCAGGACCAGGAGCTGAAGGACCAGCAGTAACTGGTCCAACATTACTTTGAATAAAAGCCTGCATGACAGTTTTAATCAGACTCAAGTGTCAACTTCATACAAATGGTTTTTTTAATAAAAAATAACAACTAATTTGATCAAAAATTACCTGGAAAAGTACTCGTGACTTAATTAATAAAATCATTTTAATTTTTTTTGTATCTTGGTAAAATATTGATTGTTAAATTAATCAGCTTTATGACAAACATTAAATAATTTTTTTAAATTTAAAACTCTTACTCTTTTAACCAATCAAAAATTTTAGAACACCTTACTTGTGTTTGTGGGTAACTGTTTGCCCTCATTTATGTATGGGCTTCAAAATAATAAATTTTAAAAAATCACCAAAATACACCAGATTGTTAATAAATTCTGAAAATATTATGTATTGACTGGCTTAACATTACGCACATACACAATTTTTAAAGCCTCTTAGGTTAAACTTTTTTATAGAAAAGAAAATGCAGCATAGTGCATAGCATTAACTATTTAAAAAAATACATATAATGCTACAAATTTCATTCTAGTCAAACAAAAATCTAATGTTTTAGCGGCATAGTTAGGACATTACAATAATTTGAAATGTAATATTATGGTAAATGGACTGTACTTAAATAGCACCTTTCTATCCAACCAGGATACTCAAAGCGTTTTACACTACAATCTGTGCCCTCATTTACCCATTCACACAGCTCTACTAGATCTATACAAAGCTAACATGTATAATCATCTATGGAGACTAATCAGTGACAATTACATTCATACACTGATGGGACACACATCAGAGGCATCGGGGTAAAGAGTCTTGCCCAAGGACACAACTTAGACAGCAGGAGCAGGGGATCGAACCTGTGACCTACCAGTTCCAGGACAACTCCCCTAACCACTCTTCCACAGCCAAACCCACGTTTGTCAATCATTACCATATATAGACCAACTCAGTTTGAGGTCTTAAGCAAGTGTAACGAATTTGTTAGCAATCGGAATTAACGTTTGTGAGACATACAGTGGGGCAAAAAAGTATTTAGTCAGCCACCGGTTGTGCAAGTTCTCCCACTTAAAAAGATGAGAGAGGCCTGTAATTTTCATCATAGATATACCTCAACTATGAGAGAC
>JARVJO010000155.1:18261202-18285413 GCA_031762555.1 Cynodonichthys magdalenae | reverse complement strand
AAACTTAACCCCCATACCACCAACAGCGTTTCTCCTTATGGGGACTAGACTCAGGTCCCCATAAGTACTAGTCAGGTAACATTAGGTCCCCACAAGTAGGTGTGTATGCCAAAAACACTGTCCCACAACGTAGGGAATACCAGCCCACACTAACACACACACCAACACACACACACACTAACACACACACACCCACCAGCTGTACCTTCCAGGCAGCAAATCCTCCAGAGGCCGGAGTGGGTGAGAGCACCGGGGTCTTTCTTGTCCTTGTTGTTGGAGTCCTCCTGGGAGGAGTTGGCCGTGCTGTTGCAGATGAAAGCTCGGGCGTAGAGCCAGTAATCGGTACCGATGGCCACCGTCATGAGGGCAAAAGCTGCAAATGCCCCCATGGTGGTCAGCAGCACCTGGATGCCTCGTTCCCACCAAACCATTGCCGGGCGTGGAAGGAAACTAATGTCTGAGGCAGAAAATAAAATAAAAGATGTTTGTCTGACCACTGCAAAAGAAATATAAACCTCAGAGTATTTCTCCTCTTTGTATTCTGATTATTTTCCTTTCTTTTTCTCACACAAATTCCTCCAGTGGTTCACGAGATATTTTGCTGAAAGTAGAAACACAAACATCATCACTCCACCTTCAACTTTGGCGACAGGCAGTGATTCAAATATGCAGCTTCAAAAAAAGAGCATGCAAGTCTCTCTGCGTTATGCTTCCGACTGTGATCTGAACTGTCAAAATATTTATGTGTTAATAGAACTTCTGTCCCTCGAGGGGGCCGCTGCAGATGACTGGTGGGAGCTGCTGATGGGTTAGCTCTTTTTGTTGCAACCTGTGTGAACACATTCAAGCAGTTTTTAATCAAAACACCGCAAACGTGGCTGAACACAGGAAATAAATGTTGGCAGGATGCAGTCTACTAACATAGAAAATGCCAACGCTGGTTAACCCTAAACAAAATATAAAAATGTCAAATATTATGCTGAAGAATTCCAAATGGATCTAAATTATTAGAAAATATAAATAAAATGTTATTTAACATTATCATTTTTGGATATCAGTGTTTTTCTGTATGATCTATAGGGCTTTTAATAAAACATGTCTTTATTTAAACATGAATCACTGAATGTAAAGATCATAATCAACCAGAACTCCTCGAATTTTAACCAATAAGCAAAAAGATGACTGAGTTAGAGGTTTACATTTTTTTCTTTTTTTATTTCTTTTTTCATTTATCATGTAAATGTACTTTCTACATATTAATGTTGATTTATAGTGTTTCAGCATGAATTGTTCTGTAACAAGCTACTGGTTTTCTGTGAACTTATGATTTGGTTTGTTTGTTTAAAAAAATCCCATATTTTTGGATAAAATATTAAGCATTTCTGTTTATTGTTGATTTAACAGGATCGGCACAAAAAAATTAACATTAGGAAAAAAAAGTTTCTCAATTTAAAAACTAATTGAGTTTATAGTTAAGCATAAGACAATCGAAGACATTTTTTGTGTCTCAAAAATACTGCAGGGAATTAATAAAACTGATACTGGGTTGAAACATCCACCATAAAAAAAAATTAAAAAAGGGAAAAACTAAATGTTTTTGCAAAGAAAAGGGGAGATGAAATATTTTGAGGTGAACACAGAGACACAGGATGACAAACAGTAAAATGATGCAACACATTTTAGTTTTCTCCAGAAAACATGAATAAAAAAGGAAGTGGCGCGGGGGCGGGGGGGCTGCATTTGTTAAACTCCATTTAGCTCCTCTGACAGATTTCAGCCATTTTAACTGAAAATAAAATAAACATATAAATAAATACAATAAAACTTCTGTTTTCTCTCAGTTTCAGCTGAAGGTTAAAGTAAACAAACCACGCAGGAAATATTGATCTTTTATGGCTTTTGTATTATTTGGATATCACTTTGGGCCCCCAATTATTGTTTCTATGGCAACTCGATGGCAACAATAATCCTGAAACAACAAGCTGCTGGTTCTGTGATCAGAATGTGATCCTCCTGATAAACATGCAACAGACACACACACACACACACACACACACACACACACGCACACACACACACACACACATCTTCTTGATTACATGTTTCACATGCTATCATTGGAAGTTAACATTCTTTAAGGGAGCCCACGTCCAGATAACACTGATTATTATCTTGTAAATATCTCTGACTGCAGTTTGGAGAAATATTAATTAGTTCTGATTGGATAGTCAGAGCTGGAAGAAGGCCAAAGTAATTTGTAAATAAATCAGTCTCAACATTTTGAGCCGTTCATGCGAGCACTACTTGAAACATTTACACAAAGTTTATTTCATATTACATGAGTATTGTGGCAAAATATAACAAGATCCATATGTTAGTGTTGCAACTAGCCTCTGCTAGCATTTATACAATTATATGTAAATAAAATAAATTTAAAAAGTATAATTAAACTCTGAATAAAGCAAAAATAAAATTGACAGGCAAAGTTGTCAAGATAAAGAAAACAGAAATAAAAGATAAAAAAAGGAGCAGGACATACTGTAAGCTAATACTAATTCATATGCAATGGACCATTGCCTCTTTGTGTGATCGGTGTGTGTGTGTGTGTGTGTAGCTAGAAAAGCTAATGATAACATGTCCTGGCTGTACTTTAAATAGGCTGAGAAAACCCCTGACAACAGGGAGTTCTGTGGCAACGAGATAAAAGAAAATGAAGTCACGTGCACGGATTTGTGTGCACGGGTTAAAAACACACACACCCACACACACACATGCACCAAATCAAAATAATTATGCTGCAAAAACAATGAAGCCTTGTTAGAAGTGTCAGCTGCTGAAGACTCATCTGCATTAAAACTTGAAGATGTTAAATTAAAAAATAAATAAATAAAACTCAAATGCATCGTTGTCACATTCATTTAGAGCATCATCATGCTGCAGAAGAAAACACGTCACAATTACCCAAGCAAGTTCATTAAAATGATTATGTGGGGATCAAGAGGGGTCTGCAGTTCTGTTCTGCTTATTTCAAAACTGTAAGTGCAAGAAGCACATTATGGTTTTTTGGCATGAATGAAGAGGTGGTGGCCTTCTGCATCTTTTTATAAAACATCTGGTTTAAGTCTATAATTTACTTTTAAAATTTCATAATAAAACTCTTTAATATTATCTACAAGTGGTCTCTAACAAATACAGAAAGAGACCACTGGTAGAAAAAACACAGAAACAAGCTGTAGTGATAAAAGGTCCTGTCCAGGTGGATATAAACTCAGTTCAGCGAGTAGATGATAGCGTCTTCCACTCCTAGGTGGGGCTGATATGGAAACTGAAGGGGGTCCTGGACTATGGGCTGGAGCTGGTCCAGATGAGCCTCTTCTTGGACTTTATGACGTGGAACATCAGAGCCATGCGGTCCTTGATGTCACTGGTCGTGAAGTTTTTGGAACAGGAACACTTCAATATGTGCTCCTTACTCTCTGGAGGTTCAGGCTCATGTTGCAGTACTCCACAAAGCCGGGTGGTCCGAGGGGGGGGGGCCGTCAGGGCCAGCAGCCTTGACTTCTCACCTGTTCAGCAGTGAAACAGGAGACGGGTGGAGAAGGTGTGAGGTGGGCTGTTACCTGAGGGGAACAGGCTATCAGGGAGGGCTGGGGGAGGGAGATGAAAGTGCTGCAGAGGGTCATCAGAACAGCTCAGGTGGAAGAGGATCCTGCTGTCAAATCTGTTAAAGAACAGATTCAGCTTACTGGCCCTGTCCACGTTGCCTTCCACTCCTCTGAAGTTCCTTCTAAATTGCTCTCAATGTATAAATTTGTGTGTGTGTGTGTGTCCTAATTTTGTCCTTTTATTACTCAAATTCTACTAACTCAAACTAATTTAAAATTAAATTTGAGTTAAAAAAACAATCAAGTACAAGATGCATTTCCCACTATTGACCGTTAGATGGCAGTGTTGTAAATGAATGTGTTCAGTAAGAACTTTTTGTGTGTGTGTGTGTGTGCATTAAGTGTCTGTGTGAGAGTGTGTGTGTAAGGAAAGAAACAAAATGATTTTTAAAAACAGCTGTTGTCCTTCCATCTTTTAAACCAGAATCCATTATTTATTTGAATGTAAACTACAAATGAGCTAACTAAAACAGAACATATTTAGCATTAGTCATGTCAAACTTTTTTAATGTCTGAATTTTGTGTTTTTTTCATTTTAGAATCAAATCAGCTTTATGGAAAGCAGCATAACAGAACAGTGCAGAGGAATATTCTTGGACATTCTAAGAGAATGTTAACTAATTTCTGTATTTATTACTTTCTTTCCGTAACAAATAATATGAAATAAACTGTATTTATAGGAACACACCTTTGTTTCCACATAAACCTGAGAGCTGTGTTTGGAAATTTGCATTTCTTTGAGCCTAGAACATTTAGGCACATGCATGAGCGTGCCTCTCTCTCCGTGCTGGCCTGGTGACATTACATGACATCATGTGTTCAGTCAGCAGTCACCATGCTAAGCTAGCATCTGTTATGTTGCAGCATCCATTTAAAAATAGTAATAAATAATAATAAAAGATTCTACCTGTGAGGAGCTGGAATTATAGCAACACAATCCAACTAAGTCTTATCCCTTCATGTGATCAACAGTTATTTCCCTGTGCTGCCCTGCAGAGAAACAAGGAGGTGATGTCAGCCTCTTGGCTGCAGCAACTCCCTTTTCCTGACAACTTTCCCACCGTCAAGGAACGTCATAAAGATGTTGTTAAAATGAATGTTCCAGATGGATTATGGCTCCACAGCTCACGTGGAGGAAGCACAAAACAACATCTGACATCTGGGAGATAAACAAATATAACTATATATGTTTTTGTTGTTGGTTTGTCAGATATTAAAATGAAAAACAATGAATTTGTTGGTAAAGATAAAAGAGACTTTCTAAAATATGTTTCTACATGTGAAAAAGGTTCAGACGATGGAACTTAATGCACTCTGAGGTCAGTCCTGAGTGGTTAAACTCTTCTCTCTTATGTCCTGCATCACTGGAAATGTTCACCAATTTTAATGTGAAAGTTTGTCCAAAATTTCAGTGTTTTCTATTTTACAACTAAAACAAGGTGGAATTGGTACGCCACTGCCTGCCCTAGACATGTCTGCCTTGGAAGCACAACTTTGTGCAGATGTTAGTGTGAGCATGTGCACAAACAGTTATTGGTTATTGGTACGCTGAAAGAGTAAAAGGTTTAATTAAATGTGAACACACATTTGACTAAGAAGAGAAAAGAAATCGCTCCTGAAGCCAGATAAATGCTTTCAAATACGTGTTTGCTCTCTATAATTTAGATAAATGTAACATATTTGAATGCCGATCCTTCTATTAAACACAAGTCTCAGGACCATGTTTGGAATAGATAATGACTGCACTCAGGGCTGACGTCCGCTCCATTTACTGCGGCGAGGAGACGTTGGGCTTCAAACCATAAAATCATCTTATGTCGCTGGAACTGTCACTGGTTTCTGTTTGAACAATGTGGCTCTTCAGTTTGCTTTAAGGTGAAATAAAAGCCTTACAGCGACGCACCAACCCCCCCCTGCAGTTTCCTTGATGAAGGGACAGGAATTCTTACTTGGATTTAAATGTTCCTCCCAGTTCAGCCTGCAGGAGGAGAGAGGGACGGTCTGACGAGCTGTCAGCTGAGGAAGACACGGAGGAGCAGCCGAGTGGATCTCCCTTCCACTGAGCTGTCACTTTTATCATTGCTTCTGAACAATATTGACTTTTGACAAACACGTCTCCCAACTGATTTTCTGCTTTTTAACATCTCATTTTCTCCACGGTGGAGTTGGACACCTTCAAACAGGACTGTCCTTCACTTCCTGCTGACATGTTTGTACTGTTGGTGACATCAGACAAAGACCAGGTTTCAAACTGTTTGTCTTAAACAGCTGAAAAAACACAGGTACCACTTTACTGTAAGGCTCCATTATGACACTTATACATGTTTATTATATATCAAATGAAAACCTTTTGAGCTTTTATCACAGCTGCTAACTTCAGACAGACATGTTTTTAATGCAAGACAAGATTCTGTTGATTGTATTTTACCTCTGCCCAGAACAAATGCATTGAAACATACCGTTTTGTATAGAGACATTTCTTCTTGGAATAAGTTGCCTTTTTAACCTAACAAATGTAGAAATATACAATAAATTGATTCATCGATTTAATAGTAATTTTCCCTTGTTTTCTTTTGTGTTGTATTTAGACATATTTGAGCCAGTAGATTTATTTTGCTGATGTAAGTTAGTTTCTTTGTTTAAGGTTGGGGCTGGCTGTTATTTATTTTATTTTGTTGATTGTATTGTTTTTGTTTTAATGTGTTTTGGGCCTCAGGAAAACTAGCCTTTGCCTGTGCAGAGACTAATGAGGACCTGTTTAAATAAATAAATTAATAAATAAATAGTGTGCTGTTTTACACTATACAACAATAGTACATTTTGTTTTAACCTCATGTGAAATGTTTAATAAGCACCTTTAGATGTAATATATACATGAACACATTTAGCTCACTATTTGGAAAGAAACTGGACAGTTTTATCTCTTTCTTGTTCTTAATTAATGCATAATAAACTCTTAATGATTTATAAAGTGTTTGACTTAATAAACTATTTATAAGCCATCTATAAAGGGGAGCATCACTGTAAAGTGGTACGAAAACACTTGTGGTCAAGAAAAACTTAAAAAAATGAAAGAAAAACATACTAACTGGACAGTTAGAAAACACAAAACTAAAACTGAACAGTTATAAATGAGGTTTTGATTGTGAACAAACAGTTTCTCTTCACATGAGTGAAGTTTTATGAGAGGTGACTAAAATATTCCCGTAGACACATAAAACGTCGTCGAGCAGCTGAAAGTAAAACTTTAATCATGTTTTTTTTTTAATCTACCTGAGAGGATGAAGAAGATCCCGGACACGAAGGCGAGGATGGTGCGCTGAGGCCGGATGTGACCGATGTTGCTGATGACGAAGGCGGTGAAGACAAACAGCAGGGAGACCATGGGGAACGGTGTGGCGGTTCTGACCATTTCTGAAAGACAGAGGGGGGCAGGGGGTCTCAGTGAAAAGGTTGGCTCTATAATCATTCATTTATTAAAACACTGAACTGTAGTTTAAAAGTGTTTTTTAACTAAACTCATGTAAGTGATTTAGGAGTTAAAACAGAGTGAATTGTGCTGAATGAGTGGGCTTGATTGCTCTAAAAACAAGTAAATACATTTTTGTGAAAAGTTTTCTGCTGCACATTCAGCTCTAATTGTTCAGCCAAGTGTGTTAAAGAAACTTGATTTATTATTCAGAGCTCACTTTTTGTTGTCTCTGACTACTTATTACAGAAAAGACTGCAGGGATTTCTGTTTATTTTCATACAAAGTGGAAAAAAATCTGCCTTTAAAAGCGTTTGTCTGTGTTCAACATGATTTATGTTGCAAAGGAAGGAGACTTTAAATTCACTAGAACAAGAAAAAAGCTGATATGGCAGAATCTTTGCTGAATAAAAACTATAAAAATATATTCATGGTTAGTAAAACACAGAATCTCAAAGGACTCTTTACTCCTAAAAGTGTTTATCTGAAGCTTTTTTGTTTTTTTTTCTTACTCTCTTTAAACCCGAGCGCTCTGTCAGGCCTGAGTGGAGTTCAGGTGTAATTTATTCACAAGCCTTTGCTGCTGAGTTACTGCAGTATTATGACTCGAGCGCCTCCCACAGATATTTATCCAGTGTTTAACAGACCACACGTCTCCAACACGGACAGCGTTACGTCTGAAAGGCAGAACAAACTGCAGAGCTTCTGAAGCGTCAACATTTTCAATTATTGAAGCGGCTCTGAGACAAAAGAAGGGAACTCTGTGAAACACATTTATCTACAGACTGAACGAACAAATCTATTCAGGATTCTTTCAAAAGAAATGAGGCACTTTAGTCTTGTTAGGATGTAGAAATGTAAAGTAGTGTTTAGGTTATTGTTAATATTAGAGAATATTATATTTATGTGTTTAGTTTTATTATTATTAAGGTGAAATGCTGCACCCTTCTTTTTTGTTTTAGTTTGTCATTTCCACATCAGTGACTTAAAAAAATAAACAAATCAACTACATGCACAGTAATTGTGTGTTTATATCTTTTTTTCTTTGTAGATTTAATAAATAATACAGTTTGATTCTTGACTAAATGTTTTCTATGAATGCTACAGTCACATAATAACTTGGTTAGTATTCTAGTCATGTAGCTTTTTATTACTTTATTTTTTACAAGCTGAACCAAAATGAGGTCATTTGTTGAGGCCAAAATTTAAATTCAGAAACATGAAAGTCTTGTATAAATCCATTTCTGTATTACTGAGTTCCCAAAATAAAAGCTGACACAAACACCAATGAGGCTGTGAGGGTCTTTGTTGGCCTCGGACCACTGAGAGATGCTTTGTTTTAATGCATGTGCACGTGCAAATTGATATAAAACCAACAGGGGATTAGATAAAAAAAACATTGAAACTTCTGGAAAGTTTAACTGAACTGAACTGTAATTTCCACTTGGGATCAATAAAGTATAATTCAATTCAATTCAATTCAAACCTGAGCCAACATATTTGTTCAAGTGTTTGTTTGTTTGGCTCATAATCCTCCTTTCTGTCTATTTTCTGTCTATTTTCTTACTGCAGCTGCTTTGAAAAAACTCGTAGGTTCACTTTATTTTTAACAAGAGAGATTTTACAACAAGTCAATCTGCACTTTACTCCCCGGGATACATTAATAATCCACAGTGATGTCACTTACTGAGGATGTTGGCTGTGTTTTCAGTTGTGATCTCTATCTCTGGTTCAGTGAAATACTCAGACGCCACACATCTGCCCTTCTCAGGTCCTGAGGGGACAAAAGAAAGAGTGTGAACAAAATACAGCAACGTGAGGACAACTGAACAGTGAAGGATTTCATTTGGGTCACAAACAATAAATAGATATGGTTAGATTAGAGTGTGGAGATAAGAAGAAACCAACACAGCAGGAATCAAAGGTTAGAGAACTGGACAAAAAGGCAGACAGACAAGGAGAGTTTAAAAGGACGGATCAGAATGGAGGCAAAAAAGCGCCGAGGTTCTCCAAATGAAATGATTATTGAAAAAGTGAAACAAAACTGCTGAAAATTGAAGCGTGAGGAAAAAAGAGAGATGGAGGTCAGGAAAAAACAACGTCTGAATACAGACACAAGAATTAACCCTAAACTGTGGTCAGACAGAGAGAGAGAGAGAGAGAGAGAGAGAGAGACAGAGAGAGAGAGAGACAGAGAGAGAGAGAGAGAGAGAGACAGAGAGAGACAGAGAGAGACAGTGAGAGAGAGAGAGAGACAGAGAGAGAGAGAGAGTGAGCATAAATTACATACAAACCAAAGAAAAATGCCAGCAAAGTGCTGTATCTGTGTTCAGACACATGTGATGTGGCTCCTTCTTCTGTCGCAGCAACAAACAACTGGCCGTTCCAAAAGGCCACCAGCGTTTTCATCCTTTGACCTTCTGTTCTGAGTGTCAGACATCAGGGGATTACAAACATGGCCGCCTCCCCGGAGCGACACAAACACAACAGCAACTCCAGAAAGGACATTATGTATCCACCCTGTTGTAGTTTATTTAGACATGAAAACATATTTTATCTCTGGTCTCATCCATGATTTATATCCCTCTGACTGCACATATCTGTACAGGACATTTCTGTGGTTTATCTTGTAAAGCCATAGACTGGACCGCGAAGAGGGGGTCATAATGTTTTCACCAATTGCACCGATCAAGATGAAATTTGGCAGGATTGTAGATGTGTCCGACTTACACTGCACCAGCCAGCAGTTTTACAATACACCCCATATTTGAGGAGGGGTTCCATTTAAATAGTGGGTGTCTGAACAAATAAAAATGCTTCTAACACAAAAACTATTCAACACAGGAGCTTCAGATTTTTGTTGCTGTTTCACTCTGATGAAGGGCTATCCATTGGGCCCAGCAATGAGCCCCCCTACCATCCCTGGACCCTCACCCAAAACAATAAATCTGTTCTGGTGAGTGCTGGTGCATTGGTGCTTTGCATATGTGCAGGGGTCATATATGGTACTGCTCTGTGGTATCTAGTTTTTTAACGTTTTCAGACCAATTTGTGCCTAAATGTGCCAACAGAAAGTGAAGAGGTGTTTCAGTCAGCCTGGATTAATGACATCATTTGTTTTTACAGGAACAATCTGATGTGCACATGTGCTGCTAATCTAAGCGTCAGAGGTTGGCCATTGTTTGGAGCAACAAGGTTTGAAGTAGAGATGTCACCAACATCAAGTAAATTGAACTAAACTTTTTAAATTAAATCTGTTGCAAACCTGCCACGAAGCAGACTCTCCAGAGGCCGGAATGCAGCGCCATCTTGACCTCAGTGGTCTGGTTCTGCTGCAGGACGATCCCTTCCTCCATGAGCAGCCAGTAATCCGTTGATACGGCCACGCCGACCAACAACAGACCGCAGGCCCCGAAAACTGAGGAGAGCAGCGTCAGAGCCCGCGTACTGAACGAACTCATCTGAGGAGACAAGAACCAATCAGAACTCTGAGCAGCATTTCAGCTGGAACATGTGTGCATGTTGAGTTTTATTTGTATTTGCACACTGTCACAAAAGAAATGTCTTATTCAAATCAAGAAAAACAACATGAATAGGAAACTGAGCTAAAGTATTGAGCCATGTTTAGTTTAGGATTTTTGACTTCCAAGAAGCTGGAGGTTTACTCAGTCACACTTTTTATATTGGTGTGTTTTGTTTTATACATTTTAGTGGATTCTTTGTACCTGGACTCATTTTATGAGTTCAACAAAAAAAAGTCAAGCAGCAAGACATGCTCTAAAAGTGAATCTGGTAGGTGAAGTCAAATGATGTAAAACTAGGAATTCCATTTATATATATATATATTTAAACTCTTTTCTCGTGTTTGCAAGAACATCTGCTTTATTTGAAATAAAATAAAATGAGAATTCAGCCACATCTTCTGCACAAAGCTGTGCACTTCATTTTGGTTACACACTGTTTTAGGTCCGTGTGATGTTTAGTTTCATAACTGTTCACACAACCTTCTGTGAATTAACAACTAATGTGATTGAAAATCCCACTGCGATCATCTAATGAGCTTTTCTAAAAGCAGCAGGCAGGACAAGCTCGTCAGGCTTCCAGGTACCACGCAGTGTCGTTTGTCACTCACTAGGTGGCAGGAAAGCTGTCTCCGTCTCTGTCATGCATCACTACAACTGTTCACGCTCTGAGACACATCCTCATCTCATAACACACAAACACAGCTTCTCTCTCATGCAGTCAAAATGGAGGTCCCACCATGCTGTGAACTCTGCTGATGAAACAGATGTGATGCATAAAGCAATCCAAAACCCTAAGCTTTGACCTAAAATAATAATATTCTGCTCCGTTGAGTCACAGGAGCAACACTGAAACTGTTTATTACAAGAAGTTCTAGTGAAACCAGTTTTTATGTCCTTCATTTAAAGGACACACAAATAAAAAGACAATAAAAAGGGACACCTTGTGTTGCTCTGTGTGAATTTAATTGGCAGACCACCTGCAGCTCAGTTCTGCCTACCTGCAGCAGCAAATAGTGCAAAATATTAAAACCAAATCAGGCTGAATCATGTTGCTACTGTTCAGTGGGACATTTCATTTGCTTTATGTGCACTAAAAATACCCATGTGCTTAACATTTCACATATTAACACTTTAAGATAACCATCATTTTAACACATGAAAAATACAGGTTAACACTGAGGTATTCCCTAGCTGAAAAACATGGATTTATATTAAAAAATCAAATCAAATCAAATGTTTTTCAAGGGAAGCAACATATTTTGGCAAGTTGCAGAAACAAATACACATTTTGCCGTTAATGACTGAATGATAAAACATATTGTTATGTGCTTTTATGTTTGTCATTGTGAAATAAATGAATAAATAAACAAAGATGCAGAATGTGTTATTATGAGATCAGAGTTAGAAGTGAACTTACAAACTTGTGTTCTTTAATTCCACACATTTCAGCTGCTTGTTTTATCAAGTGTGTTTCTGTTCTGAGTGAATTCAAACAGACAGGAGGAGTGTGCAGAGTCAGCACAGAACAGCAGCTTTCTGCCCCAGGCTGCAGTAAACTGTAGCCCAACGACATCCTGTATCGCTTTGTGATGCACACAGTTGTCATGCACACAATGCTAAATGTGTAAAATGGAGCGGGTGTCTGTCTGTCTCTAATGTTATTTTAGCTTTCAACAAGAAGTTTCTCCTGAAAGGAAAATGCAGCGTTCAAACAAAAGATGTATTTTTAAATAAGCAGAGAACCGTTGTATATGAACTATTCATTTTCTTTTTCTTTTTTTTTACATTTACAGTGAAGCTGTTGCACATTCTGCTTGTTCTGAATTTTTGATGTTCTTCTTAAAAACAGTTTCAAAGCAGATGAGTCTTTGCCTTTTAGTTCTTCTAATACCTGTGGAAGAGTTTTCTCACAGTCAAACTACAGTCAGGAAGTATTTTTTCCAACAGTCCTGTGACAACAGAGCAAAGAGCAAAAGACTCGTCCTTCAGGGAGCCCTGTGCTCAGTTTGACAGAGCGTGATGTTGTCCTGACAGCAAATACTGTCTCTTATTCATGTAAGATAGAGTCTTGTTCCTGTCACTTCAGATGACAGACAGGAAACTGAATGAAAGTTTTGGTTTCTTTCCTAGAGACTGACTTCAAGCTTGACTTTAGCGATTACATTACCCTGTTACATTTTACAACTGACCTTAAAACATAATAATAGTTATAATAATAATAACAGTAATGTGATGTATTCTGGGTAAGGAATGTTTTCACACAGAACCATGGCAGAACCCCTAAACGTTTAAACAAATATGTGGTTTAACACGATGAATAACACAAGTTCTCCTGTAATCAGAAGAAGTAAATCAGGTTGTTTTGTTGTTGTTTAAGCTTTGAGAAAATAACCACAATTACCAGTCTCCAGAATACAAGGACAGTCAGATGCAGCATAATAAATATCTGATGAAAGGAACAGAGAGGTTTTGGAACAAAAGTATGAGGTAATGAAGAAGAGAAGAAGACAGAAGGGAGGCCGGTGACTTGGTGGATCCAAGAGAAAATACAGGAAGATGGACAAAGTGGAAGGTGGATAGAAGTGTACACAAAAGACACACAAGTGGAGACAGGGAGAAAGATGACACAAAGAGACTTAAAATGAAAAGAGAAAAAAGGAAATTTGATGTGAACAATGAAAGAAAATAGGAAAATGTGAGAAAAACAGAAATTTAGGATTTTAATTCAAAGTAGATTAGGTATGTCATTTTTTTTTCAGCAATACTGAATGCTTGGCATATTAATCTGAATTCATTAAGATTCTGCTGCAGCAATAAGAATCAGACTGAAGTGGGTCATGTTGCTGCTTTTTAAATATTTTGCCAAAATTTTTTTTACAAAGTATTGTTGTTGTTGTTTTGGGGATTCAAATCAAAAAATGACAGCATGAACTGTGGTCACTTTGGTAAAATAAGCGTGTTCATTGAGGAATGAATGAATGAATGAACAAACAAACACATGATTGAGTCCAGCAGGGAGCAGCAGACTGAGGAGCTGTCCACCAAGTTGGTGCTGAAATCCTTCTTTTCACCCAGACAAAATATCCTACATACTGATTTATTTTATTTTTAATTTCTTCTGTTTTGTTTTTACTTTGTCTTACATGTTTTTTAATGCATGTGAAACAGTTAAAATAAAATACAAGCTTTGTGTGACTTGAAGGAACAGAAACAACATTAAAAAATGGGATATAAGCCTCGTGATTCACATTAACTAAACATTTCCAAAAGTTATTTAAATATAGATTTATATTACAATAGATTATTACTTTCCATTAATCAACCGCAGATCCAGTCTACAGCCTCGAACATAAATTACATTTTATTTTATAAATCTCACTGGAGGCTTTGAAGCTAAGTCTAATTTAATGAATGAGTTTGAAATATTAATGAAGTCATTACATCATGGTCGTCAGTGTAACGTTTTCATAATTAGAGGCTTTGTAAACTTGAATTTATTTCTGGAAATTTCCCAGTAACTTAAGGAGTTTAATTCTCTTCTGTACTGAAGATGATGATCATGATAGAGTTTTATTGTGTGACAGAATGGACTGAATTCATTTTCCTAGTCTGACAAAAAAAAACAAAAAACTGAGAGACATAAAAATTTGTGTGCAAAATAAAGTATTCTAACAAATATGTGTAAAAAATGTATCTCTTCTAACTACAAATAAATGTGTTGAAACCAAAGGTCTCCTTTTCTTTGGCTGCATGTTTAATATTACTAATCTGTCACAGTTTTAAGAAAATAAATCAACAAAATCAACCATTTAGCTTTAGACTAAAATGTATCAAAGACTTTTTTTGGATTGTTAATATATTTTACTTAAAACTTATCATTTAGTGAAAGTTGTTAATTAGTGCTCAGTAAAAGTAGCTTCATTTCCCTGTGGAACATACAATATCCTGTGTTTTATATCATTAAATACATATAATAAAAGTAAAGAAACTGTCATCTTAAAACAAAAAGTCATGAGTTTGAATCCTGAAAGACTGCAATTTTTATTATTCTTTGTGTTTGTATGTTGTTGTTTTTCAGTGAAAAGACAAAAACAAACAAAAATATAGACATGAATTATTTTGCAGGGACTCTGGGTGGAGGTGGCACAAGGGGAGGCGACTGCTGGGCACCACAAAATACTCATCCCACAGTTTGAGGTGAGGCTCCACAGATGGTTCCTAGCTTTGGTTGGTAGTGTGTGTTTTTGTTTGTATGTGTGTGTGTGTGTGTGTGTGTGTGTGGGGGGGGGTTCTGTTGAGAAGGCAATATGTCCCTCCGTCAGCTGAGATGAGCTTGTGCCAACTGGCCAGGAGAGAGGAGAGAGATGATATTTAAAGATGGCAACAAAACAAGATGGAGAGGGCAGAGGAGTCATGCAGGACAAGATGATGCTCATACAAAACAGATAAGAAGGAGGGATGGGACAGGTGAAAAAAATCTCAAAAGACTTGGGAAAAACATTGTAGAAATATTTAACGAAAATGCCAAAAGCAACAAATCTTTCAAAAATAGCTTGAACTTGCTCAAAGACATTTCTAAATTTGCTCTAGAGAGTTCAAAGGCAGAGAAGGCCGTCATTTTTCAGTCCTTCAGACAGCAACAGCTTTAAGAAACAAACACTCATCCTATAGAGTGTAGGATGAGCGCTGAACTAATGAAGATAATTAGCTCATTAAGCTCATTAGGAAACACACACAGATACACTGAACAAAATGCAGTGCTTGTTAAAGATGTGGTAATGAAAGATGGAGACAGAGGAGGGAGGATTTAGAGAAACAGAGCCTGCAGAGAAAGACCTTGGCCCAAAAATTGACAAAAAAAGACCTTGTAACACATACAGGATGTCACAGATAGAGTTTGCACACAGCCAGGAAGGACATTAAAGCAGGGCGATCACAACAACCTCATAAATAAATCTGTAAATAAAAACATCTCCTTTTTTGCAGCATATCTTCGTTCACCTTCACTCAGTTTGGATGTTATGCAACATGTCTTCAAAGTGACATTTGGCTCTGACTGCCCTGGAAGGAGAATCTCTCCAACTGTATGTCATTTTCACTTTAAACATGTTTCTCTGATAACAATCAATTATTATTATAAAATTACACAAATAAATTAGGATTCTTGAAAGAATTACTTTCTTAAGAATTAAATAAACCATAGTACAAAATGTGTAACAAACACAAATTAATTTTACAGAAGGAACAAGTCTCAGACAGACGAGCATCCAGTGCAGCTTCCTTGCTAACAGAGTCTGTGACGTCACACATGCAGTGATGTGATGTTGAAAAGCACGATCAGTCTGTAACTGAGCCTGCAACTCAACTGTGACTGACTCACATCAGTCAGTAGCAAGAGTAAAGGGATCTTTAGATATATATTTTTTAAACAAACATATATGTAATGATGACGACATCACATTATATTACAGAATTACCAGCTTCTCATTCAGACAAAAGGAATGAACTTCCAGTCAAAAATGAAACTGAACTATTTTGTTTTCTGAAAAAAAGAGACGTTTTAAAAAAAAATCACTGATTATGATTTGAAGCAAACAAAACTTTGTTTTGTCCACTGATTGATTTTCCATCTTCTCTTATTGCTTCACTGACATTCACTTGGCAGCACGATGGCTCAGGGTTTAACATCAATGCCTCACAGTAAGAAGGTCCTGGGTTCGATCCCCAGTTCAGACCTGGGGTTTGCATGTTCTCCTTGTGCTTGTGTGGGTTTTCTCTGGGTACTCCAGTTTCCCCCACAGCATGAAAACATGTACAACTGGTTACCTTCACACCCAGGCTTCCCTTGAAAAATAGATCTGCAATCTGATTAAATAACAATAAACTAATAATAACAAGATGGATTTATAGTATCTGAAAGAGTCATTTTTTTTAAAGATGAATACATTCATAAATTAAAATGGGGTGAGATGTTTGATGACACCTTGTGGTAAAGCTGCATACTGCAAACATCTGTTTGCAACATTGCTGAGATAAAATGCTTTACTGTCATATCCACCATAAAAATAAACAAAAGTTTAAATAAACCATGCTGTCACAGTCTTTCCATGATTTCTATGAAACCAGCAAACCAACACTTAAAGCCCCAGAAAACTAAAACCATAACATGAAGAAGTCTCATGAATAAAGTGCACGGTGTCATCAGCAGGCAGTGTGATCAGGAGCTAAGATAAAACTAGATTCAGCAGTCAGATAGTAAAACTCAGGAATCACTTTTATAAATGTAGACTGGAAATGGAAAGAAAAATGGCTCCTTTGCCTTTGTTTAAACTGGTGTGAGTTTTAAACAAGAAGAAAACCTGTTAGGAGAAAATTAGCAACAAAAACACTTGCTCACTTGTTTTAATGGGAGAACCTGTCTGTTCTGACCAGAATAAAGCAAATACCCCAGTCCTGTTGTTTGACCTACGACTGAACTCTTCTAGTGATGACTCAAACACACAAAGTGTCCAACAGTTTTCTGAGTTAGGAAACAGCTCCTGTACCTCAGTATGAAGGATTTCTGGGTAAATTTCCATAATCTTGCTCAGTTCTTAAACCTGGAACTCAGATTTTTCAAAAGCTTGTCAAATACTCAAAATAAATGTCTGTTTTATTTTGGTTGAAATCTCTGAAGCAGAATAAGCAGGTTTCTGTTGTGGTTTTTATTTCAGTTGAATTAAGGATAAAAAGAGGGCAGCAGGACGTGCTGCAGTCCGCTGGAACACTTTCACAGAATGGGTTCCCCAAGAACAAACCAGGAGTTATTTTTATCATGTTTACCTCGCTGCTGGTCTCTCCTCAAGTCTTCTGTCCTGTTTTTTTTCTTCCACACACACACACGCACACACACACGCACACACAGTGACACTATAACATCATCCTCAAACACTCCTCCTCACCTTCCTCTCTCCTTTCTTTTCCACAGGAGAGAAGAACCTTCCCTCTGACCGCTGCTCTCAGACTCTTCCAGGACTGAGAACTACTCTGTGTTGCAGCGAGCTGCTTCCCAACATCAGCAGCACTGATCCTTCCATCCTTCCACTGACAGGCGAAGAAGCAGCGGTGCAGACTATTATCACTCTGCTCACGAGACAGCACGCATCTGTCCGAAAAACCCAGAAAGACTCTCTCTCATAAAACCTCACCGCCTCTTTCTTTTAAATATGATTGTATTTTGGAAAGAAGCAATCATGTGGTGCCAGCACAGTCCTGTCCATGAGCATCATTTCTCCCTGCAGCTGAAGTCCTGACAAGCTCAACCAAAGATGCTTAAAGTGCATGTGATTTCAGAACAGATGCCAAAGAGGCTGAACAGCAACATTTTATTTCAAAACAAATAATGCCAAATACAAGTAAATAAGACATAAAGGCAGAAGGTACTCACCCTGCAGAGTACAAGAGTATGGAGATGCTTAATGAAGCCTGAACGCTCAGCTTTTGTTTCTTTCTTTCCCTAAAATCTCTCTGCTCAGTCTCTGCCTCGTGTTTCCCCTCGTTCTGCTCCTCCTCCGTCACTCCTCTCCTCCTTTACTCTGCTGCTCTTTCAGCACTGCGGAGAATCGCTTGAATTGGCTCCGCTGTAGTTTGGTTCAGAAGGAGGTGGGACTGGTGTGTGTGTGTGTGTGAAGTATAGGGGGTGAGATAGCGGGGGGGTGGGGGGATGCAGGCTTGAGGGAGAGAGGCTCACGCGCACATGGTGTAAGAGCACACTGCTGCCTGGAATGGAGGACACGTCCTGCAGACTGACAGCGTGACTGATTCAGACCAACAGCAACTATTACAGACGTGTAACTCATTAATGAACAATGCACCCAAACATGACTCTGATGTGGCTCAGCCTCAGTCTTTTCCACAGAGCATCACAGGAAAATGATTGACAGTGCAGGGGCGTGACTATGGGTGGGCCTGGTGGGCCCTGGACCCACCCAACCAAAAACCTGACTTTATTTTCTCTCTTTTTGGCACTAATTATTTATGTAAAAGAATGCTGAAACAATTGATCTTACTAAATAACTTAAAACGCTGTTTTATGAATCAGTTTAGGAGCTAGTTCCAGTTTTATTTATTTAACAAGCTGTGATCAGTTTTGCAGCCCCCCCACACTTCCGGTTAGGCTCAGCTGAAAATATGTTGCAGAATATACCATTACTACTAAAATCCATGGCAAGAGGGCAAAAACATGCATTTGAAATAGTTGCATTTATTTTTCAAACCATTCGGGTCAAATCTTCTTAAAAATGTTCAGAAAGTTTTCAAAATGTGCTTCAACAGGAGAGTTTAGCTCTTTATCAAAATATTATAAAATGAAAATAATTATGTGCACGTGTTCCCATGTGTTTGTCTGCTTGCTCTGCCTCCATGAACTTTTTCATGGTTGAGTGGCTCCTTCGGCCCCCTGGCGACCCACAGACTGGTACAGAGGGCTGTGACTCATTGTGTTTGTGCATGCATATAAAAAATAAAATAAAAATGATTACCTGATAAAATGAAGCATGTAAATGCATAGAGCTTACTCTTTGCATTCAAAACATATCAGGTGAGTTTTTGTTTCAAATTAATACCAGCAACCTTAATCTGGTTGATTTGAGAAACACCGGAGCAAACTGACGTGTTTTCTGTTATTTCTGCTTCCTGCAACAATAAACTGATGTGTCCAACATGGATGAAGAAAAGTCTGTTTTATAAAATCTGTATGTTTGGATGTCAACACACATGCTCTGACCTGACAAGTGCTGAGTGGTCTCCATAGGGGGCAGACTCAGTAATAATCCCACCCTGCTCATGTTTACCATTGGTTCACATGTTAGTGCTTTCAGCTGAGCAGATCTAAAACAGGTCCACCCCGCCTCAGGTGGGCTCCTATCATTCTACCTCCATAATCTCACATCCAAAGGGGGAAACCATACTGTTTTTACCCCAAAAATATCGGTAGAAACAAAATAGTTTGTCTGTGTTCCAGGCTGTAAATCCATGCTGTAGTAGATTTAAAAGTTCAAAGTTTACATTTCCAGTGAAACTTGTATCGGTGGTGAGGAATTCTAAAATGGAACCCAAAGCAGCTGAGAATCTCCTGCCATTTGTGGTGTAAACTGCAGCTTGAAATCACAAACACAGTAATAGCAAGAGAGCACATGGCCTAGATAACTGGTTCTTCCAGAGTCAAGCCAATTGGTCCTGAGTCAAAATGCCTTCTGCTGCTGAAGAGATCGGGGTGGGGGGGTGGGGGGCAGCCGTCACACTTTGATGATTTTTTTCCACAGCTGTTTAAATTTTAAAGCAACAACTATCAAACTTTTAGGTACGATGAGGTATAAATACTCGTACAGTATAAGAGACTGGAAAAGACACTGGATGTAGTTATTTAGGCCTCAGCTTCACTAATAAGGGTTCATTTTTCTATTGGAAAAATAAATACAATCCTTTTTCAGAGAAGAAGCAAAAACTCCAATAAATAAATAAATGCAGAAACAGTATTCATGCCATGCCAGTAGGTAAAGTATGATATTCTGATTTATTCTAACAAGGTCAGTAGAAAGCCCACCAGGTGACAAAAGAACAGTAGTGGGGATGTGCTAATCTGCTACATCATTTCTCCAAATTTCTGTAAAGAAATTGAATTAAAAAAATCCCACTTTTCATCTAAAATATGAGGTTTGCGTGTCATTAGAAGGCACAAAAGCAACTAAAATTTGTTCTGTAAAATAATCATGTTAGTATGGGGTGTCAAGGGTAAAACGAAATGTTGAAAAATTTCACCAATATATTTTCATTATTTAGTTCACTTTTTGAGTGTTGAATTTCAACAACATTTTATTGTTATACATTTTATTGTGTTCACATTATCATCCTGACATCATAGCATGAGCTGAGCACCAATAGCAACGGCTGCGTTCCATTCCAAAATACCTAAATGTGAGCTTTAACTTTTACATTTAGACTTAGAATATCATATTTAAATTTATTTTTCAACATTTAAATTGAACATTTAGTAAAAAAATTAGCTTTATGTGAGAACAGTGATTTAAATAATGAAAAATGTTAGTGAATTATTTTTAACATTTCTTTTTATTTCAGTTTTGAACTAACTGCAGTTGAAATGTCTCACTATGTTAGAACAGATGAAACATGAACCATCTTTACAAATCTTCAGTAAAGAAAGGCAGGTTGCTTTTTGCCTACAATGAGCCTAATGTTGGGCAAACACATCTTTGTTTGTTGTATCTTAAATCATAAAGTACGGCCCTGTTCAAATTCAGAGGATAACTTTACACAGAAGTGTTTGATGGGCAGATGAGGTGGAGGTCAGCTCAGCCATCATTACACACATTCAGTTGCTGCATAATTCAGACCTTTGACCCCAACAACCCTATGCTTCACCCCATTTTCACTTTTACTACACATTACTACACATGTGATGGACTGCTGAGTCAAAGACACTTTGAACAGCAGAATAATGTTTCTCAAGTTGGAATTAGGTGCAAAAGGGCTTCAATGCTCTGCATTCCTCACCAGAAATTAGGATTCATTGTGGTTTTAATATCTTCAAAGACTAAAAACTGGATTAACTTTAGACCTTGTGGATTTATACAAGTTTTTTACTCATCTGCGTGCAGCAAACACACTTTATAAGACAATTTACTTGTTTTTGGTGCATCAAAAACAACAATGTGTTCTAAATTTGAACACTACAATAAAATAATCCCAAAAGTTCAAAATAAACAATGAGCCATCAAGTCTACAAGACATGAAAGGCCTGATTGGTTAGAAAGGTTCAGAAGGCAGACTGGGTGCCTCAGCAGCAGCAGCTCCGTCAGCACGGAGCACAAACTTCTGCTTAACACAGCACATAAAAATCTCCCAGTGGACATGGAAACCTACTCCTTCTGCCCGAGGCATCCTTTAAGAGCTCCACTGTGGGGTAAATGAAGTAAAACTCTCTTGGCACCAAGATGCTAAAGGGATAACGGGGCACCGATCTACAAATGTCACTTTCCTCTTTCAAACAGAGCTGCCATTTAAAATATGTGCTTTATTTTTAGCTCATAAGCTTCAAGAGATGAAAAAAAAAAATAGTCTAATAAAAGTAGGTTGGTTCTAAAGTACATCAGTAAGTCAGAGCAAAAATATAAGTGTTGGCACAGAGGAAGGTGATGTAAGAGAAGCTGCATCGTGTGCTGAGTCCTTATAGATTGTCTCTCTCCTTCTCCTTCTGCTTATATTCCTCTGGGATGCCTCCTGCCCCCTCTCTTTCTTGCCCCTCGCTCTATTTATAGCTCCCTGTCAGGGAAATCCAATTCATGAGCGGAGCTAAAAATAGCCGACTCCACATTGATCGTATGAGCAGAAATGTTGAAACAAGGGATTTCTTCCCCGGTGGACTGTAGAGACGTGTGCTGCAGTAAAGTGGTTTTAGCTGCACTTCGTTGGTGAAGCAAAGGAAGGTAAATCATTGCAAAAAGGGTTGAAATTAGGAAAACATTGAAAATGGGCTAGCCACTGTGAAAAGACAGGTTTAAAACATTCATCTTGTTTATTTGTTTTAAACATTTCAGACTCTAACAGACGTGCCTGCAGAGTGTTAATGCATGAGAACATGCAGGTATAAAGATAGACACAAATACATATCACATAAAGTCTACAACAAGAATACTAGTTAATAAAGTTTCTATATTCAATTTAGGCACAATTGTCCCATTTTGTTCAAGGTTCAGGTTTCTGAGTTAAAAAGAAAACAAGTGAGCTGGAAACAAAAGTCAAATTGATTTAGTTTTGAAAGGGAAGGAGGGAGCCTGTTTATCTGCAGGAGGGGAAACAAACAAGGTTAGTGGATCCACAGGTGAGTGTTGCCAGCAGAGATTTGAAAAGGACTTGTCTTCACAGGGGCAGGAGACCTCCAGGAGTCCAGACAAGATAAGTGGGAGTCGGAGGGGGAGTGGATGGAGCGAGAGGGCAGGCGGTGCAGGTTGTGTTGAGCAGACTTCTCTTGTAATTTCAAAGGGACGATGGAGGACGGAGATCACTGAGGCCTCAAAGTTGGAGTTAATTTAGTGAGATATCCTGGGAGCACGTAGAGTTCAGCGAGGCAGAGAACTTAAAATCACACGAGGAGCTGTTTGGAGGAACACAGGTGCAGAATGTTAAAGAAGACAAATCATGAAATCATGCTTTCAATCCTCATCGAAATAATCCACTTGGGGTCTATTTAAAGTGGAACTGCAGTGCTTTGGTCTGATTCAGAATATGTCAATGAGTGGACAGTCAGGAAGGAAAACAGACTCAGAACAAAAGTTTAGTGAACGGTTATTTACAGGTGAGGTGACCGGGTCCAGGGAAGTTTCTGGAATGGTCAGAGGTTAGTATAGACTCAAGGTTTATTAAATAAAGAATGCAACTCTTGCACATCTCTCTTTTTTCTGTTTGAGAAGGTCCCAGGGCATGGAGAGGAAGGTGAGTGTGGCGTCACGTGAGTATTTACAGGTGAGGGTTTCTTGGTGCTGGTAATAGATTGACAGAAGGTTAGATTTAAATTCAAGGTTGGATTTAAACTAAAGGTTGGATTTAAACTAAAGGTTGGATTTAAACTAAAGGTTAGATTTCAACTCAAGGTTGGATTTAAACTCAAGGTTGGATTTAAACTCAAGGTTAGGAGACAGTGAGGGAGGCTGAGAACCATACAAAGTATGTCATGTTCCAGTGAAGATCTGTTCCTTTAAAGCCCATGAGCTCATCAGTCAGAATCATCTGTAGCTGCTGCTAATTGCTGCCTCCACCAATCAGGAAGTGGGGATGGGCTGCTGCTGAGTTCTCGCGAGAGCTGTGCGTGAGTAATATGGCGGAATAGTTGGTTGAACTAAACAAGATTTAATATAGGTAAAATAATACAATTTAATTTAAAAAGCGTCCTAAATACTAACCACTGTATTTCTTTCCCTAATTTAAAACAACCTGGACGCCGAAACTTTAGAGAGTCTGGAGAGTTACTTGGACGAGTGTTTTGATAACATCGTTATGGGCAAAAAAACAACAACAACCGCTCCTGCAACCGCGGCCACGCCGTCTTCAAAACGTACGCGTTCGGAATGCACGGCTGGCTCCTCCACGACATCTCCAGACAAAAGCTTCACGGATATCCTGGGATCTATTGACGCGAAGCTAACTAGCTTAGACGCTCGACTGGCCCTGGTGGAGGTTCTCCATAAGGAGTTTCAAAGTTTGAGGGAATCCTTAGAGTTCAGCCAGCAACAGGTAGCCTCGCTAGCGTCCGAGAACCAAACGCTGAGGGAGAACGTCAAACAACTCACCGAGGGAATGACGAAGCTGTCCGGAGACAATCGGATGATGAAGGAGTCCATCCTGGACATCCAGGCTCGGGGCATGCGTGATAACCTGATTTTCTCTGGACTACCGGAGAAAGCAGAAGAAAATCCAGAAGACTCGGTTCGCAACTTCATCCAGCATCAGCTGAAACTTCCGTTTGACACGGTAAAAAACATCACGTTCCACCGTGTTCA
>JARVJO010000155.1:18195249-18221463 GCA_031762555.1 Cynodonichthys magdalenae | reverse complement strand
TGATTTATTATTATTTGTTAAATTTGTTAATTGTCTGAAATTGTCTGAAATAAATTTCATTCATTCATTCATTCATTTAGACAAGATATGAATAGTTTAGTTACTATCCACTGTTAATGATGTACGTTATCTGAAATGACTGAAGTATCAATATGTTGATTTTAGTATCAATACTGGAGCATAAAGTTCTGTATTAGTGGTATCAACATCTCAGCATTGATCCACACGCCACTACAATCCATGTTTACAGAATCTCTGGTGCTAAACTGAAATAGGGAAACAGCAGCCATGTGATGCTGCACTGGACCCGCTGGGCTCCCCATGGAATCATGCCAAGGATAAAGGATGTTTCTCATTTTGACTTTATCTGCTTCTCCCTGCTGAGTGCCAGAGAGAAGTATGGTACCTAATGTGCCTTTGTGTAATCCATATCTTGATTGTGTCTGAAAACTATTTATCTGTCTTTTATATAGAAAGCTGTTCTTGCTGAAAGAAGATTTCAAACACAATCAGAATGGTTTTACAATTTTAATCAGTTTAAAAACACATAAGGGGAACCACAAAATAGACTGATCTTCAAGTACTCTGTAATGAATTTTAGACAGGTCTCACTGATTAGCTCTTCTTCTTTTTTCAGGTCAAGCGTGTGCAAATCAGAGTTCAGTTGGTTCAGTGTTGCTTAAATCAAAATGTAAAGACTCTAACGGACCAACCTGTGTGACACCGATAACCAAGCCATGTTCAGCCACTTCAAGAAAAAAAACACCTTAATGCTCAATTTCAGCTTCAGCAAGTTGCTTCCATCATGTCTAGATGTGCAAATGTTTGCAGCCATGCAATTAGCTAATTAACAATCAATGGACAGGTGGAACTAATAAGGTGGCTGAGTGTATATTGAAACCAGAAAACCTAGAAAAAACTATATTTATGTGATCCATTTCAACACTTTATCTACTTTACCCTAAAACAGAAATGTCAAAACTTTGATTGATAATCTTTTTTTTGTTTTTGACTGTTGTTTAGCTGTTTTATTAACAAGAAAGCATTAGTGATTCTCATAATCTTACTTTTTAAAAAGTCTTTTCCTTACCCTGCTAAGAGCCAGGAGAAAGTCCATCCCACCAGACCTTTTCACACAGTGTCTTAGTTTCCAGTACACCAGGTGCTCCCAGGCAAAAACCAGGAGACTGAGGCCCATAGCCACCAGCAGCATGTAGAAAACACCTGCCATGTTATCAATGTCCAGCTTACTACTCATCACCTATGAGAAAAAAAGGATAAAATCATGAAAACCAGTGCTTTTAGATATAATAAACATTTGGAAACTGCAAGAAAAACGAACTTTGTTCCTTTTATCATTTTTATTTATGAAGCAACAGGTTCAGGAGGGAAACCAGCTCCTCCTAGAAAATCTCAAGATATTTTGAGTCAGCCCCCCCTCCCCACATTCTGTATTTCATGGAGGTTGACCCTTACAGTATGAGTGGAGTAGGGTCCAGTAGAAGACTAGTACACAAAAACTGTTGCCTTTAGGCTCAGCTCTTTCTTCACCATGACAGACTGAAGGAACGTCCTCATTAAAGAGTCACCATTAACCCTGAATATTTGACCTTTTTCTGTTTAAAATAAAAGCTGCTAAGTTGATTAAAATCACCAAAGCAACTAAGGTTCTTATTGCTCTGTCTGATCACAACCTTTCACGTTTAAAAACCCAAGTGTTGTTGGCTCCCAATATATGGCAGGTGATATTTCAAGGAGTTTGTATTGTTTTTTATTTTTTAAAGACAATAATAATCAGGGGAAAAATAGATCATCAGTTCCTCAGAGTGTCTGTTCTGGGGTTGTATTGCAATCAGCACATCCAAGAACATTTTACTGCATAACTAACTGGTTTTATGTGCAGTTCAGTGTGAAATCTGTGCAAAAGATAAATTTACATCCAAGGGGGAAAAAAAAACAAAAAAAAAACCATACCTCAATTTTATCATTGTGGCAGATTCCAGACAACCAGAGGCGCTCTAACATATCGATCTCATCTAAAAGAAAAAAGGGAGAGGATGATGAAGAAGGTCAAACTGGTGAGAAGCTAAAAGAAAAAAACAAGTGTTTCGTGAAGGTTTTGGCCAGAAAGAGGACAACAAGTTCAAAGGGAAGCTTGAAATTTAAAACAGAATGGGAAAAGAAGGAAACAAAACAACCAGGAAGATGAGTTCAAACAGTAAAGGACAAAATGAGAGAAAAATGCAAAGAAGAGGATTAACACCTCTTTGTCATAAGATCCAAGGTGCTTATTGGCCTGACGGAGAAGAAAGAAGTCAGGGGAAGAAGGCTAAGAGAGAGAAAATGAGGAGGGAGTCTTTATAACAAAGTAAACAAGAAGAGATGATGAAATTTAGAATAGAAAAGAGAAATAAGATTTTTTTTTAAGGAAAAATGCATTTGATGAAAACAAAAATAGCACAATAAAATATTTAGAAAGATAGACAAAGAGTTATGGAGCAACCATAGAACAATAACAGACAGAAAGGTAGAAATACATGAAACTTTAATGGGTTTAAGCAGAAAAGAAAAGTTTTAAGATTGAAAATAAGAAATTGGGAATTAGAGGCAGTGACTAGAGGAGAGAGAAGCTCTTTGAAGCAGATTTTGAAATGGTTTGGTATCTGAGACGGGGGGCGCTGAGGGCAGAGTGATGCGACAGCACATGGGAGATGAAAGGAGGGAATCGCACAAAAGTTACATTTTCCACTCAAACTATACGAAACACACAAATGTGATGCACACTCTGAACCCAGCGTAATGGGACTCTCCGTGCTGGCCATTAATGCATTAATCAAAAAGAATGAGTCTGCTGGAAGGGAATCATGGCTTTTCCTTTCCTTGTGCTGAGGGGCTTATTTAGACAGATGTGCATGACTGTGTGGGAGTGGGCGTTCAAATCAAACCCACTGGCTTAAACATACTCAGAATCTGTCACTGTATAATGTCTGAAGATGCCCCAGTTAAAAGGAGATCCCAATCCCAACCGACCTCTGGGTTAATTAACGCCGTCTGGAAACCCCTTCTTGAAGCCGCCTCGCATGGATTAAACTACCGTGACTCGACTGTGTTGACTCAAACCTCAAATCCAATCAAATAAAACACAAATCGGACTCCAATACAAATCTGTGGGCCAAATTTGACATCTAAAAGCGTCATGGAGAAATTCAAATGCCAGCTTCAAAAAAACACAATCACAACACACGTATGTTGAAAATGTAAATGTAGTGGGTTTACGTTGATGCACGGTGAGAAAATAAGCCCCAAGAATTTTTAATCCTCTCAATGGCATTGAAGGGAATATGTCCATTATCCAATCTGTGCAGAAGAGCATTAAGTTAAGGCTATTATGAGCTGGAGCAGCTCTAACTGTAACAGCATCACCTGCAACACCTTCTAATGCAGGGCAGCAAAAGACTTCCTGCCAAATGTTACATAACTGGCTTTCTTCTGCACAAATACCAGTCCTTGTTTCCTGTCGGAGGTTCTTCACCTACATTGTGAGTTTGACAACCGCAGCATTCAAATTTGTGCAGATATAGACAAAATATAATATTTTCAATGTGAACAACAGATTTAAACAGAGTTATTGTTTAGTTAGAAAAGTGTTATAGCAATCTGCAGAGTTGAAACAAAAACAAGAAGATAATTAGACACCTGGGGCCTCATGTACAAAGACTTGCGTGGATTTCTTACTAAAACTTGGCGTACGGTCAAATCCACGCACATTTCTTTTGTACATCACAATCAACGTGGAACTCAGCGCACGTTAGACTCCTCCCCTGACACGCCTTCATATACATGTTAAACAGATGCAAATTACTTCCTGCATGTGTGATGACATGTTTGATCCCTGTGATCAGAAATGATTTCTAGATTCAGGAAAATAATGAATTAAATATATGATGAGAGGTAAAGTTCCTGAGCAACCATAGGAGTAAAATATGTTTGTGTCTCGGTGTGTGTGTGTGATGTGTGTGCGTGTGTGTGTGTTTTTGCGCGTCAAGCTGCTGTCGTGACCACCCTGCACAGCCCTCCACTTTGGAAATATTAACTTTTCTCACAAGTTTAATAACATATTTCCTGTAAACACAGAGGAACTCAGATGTTTGGTAGAACATAGATCTTTATTTATTTAATAGTTGATATGAAGAAACGAGTCTCTGCTCCTCAGTGGAGAGTTTTAATGACGTCTCATCATGTTGGTGATTTAAATTTTAGAGGATGAGGCTGTTCCATCGGGCATGAGTCGGCTCAGGCTCGACAGGACCGGCACAGTCCACCCTGAGCCGAGTCGTGGGTGGACTGGACCGGCACAGTACCGATCGGTCTGTCAGCTCCCTCTGGAAACCCCCTGTGGAACCAGTGTGAGAGCTGCTGCTGCTGCAGGCTCAGCGCACGGCTCCTCGCTGCGCGCCGCAGTGCCAAGCTGCAAACGGTTGATGCAGTCGTCATCGTGGATCATAAAATCCTCTCCATGTATAAATACACACTCTGAAACACACACTCTGTGTATAAATACACACTCTGCATGTCACACTATTTATTATATCCTCCAGTAAGGCTGAATCTGTTCTTGTTAAAGGTATTTTTGGCACAACTTTTCTTTATCTACCTGTGTAAATGTGATGTAATAATTGTTAATCATGTGTGTCTGATGTGAACAATAATCATTTTCACATCATTAACAGTTTCCCAGAATCACCTCTAAGTGTCTCCAGTGGAACCAGAACCACAGAAACGTGTGTACTCCAGCCTTGGAGTTGGTGTGGGGCTGCGCACATTTCCACCTTCATTTCAGTTTTGATACATCCGGAGTTTTGCGTGGAAAATGACGTACGCAAGCTGTTTGTGCGTACGCACTGTTGATACATGAGGCCCCAGGTTAATTATCTATAAATGTAGATACAGTAGGTAAACTGGTCCTAATCTGCCTGTCTTCACTCTGAAATGTGTATTTGTGCAGAATAAATAATAAAAGTGATAAGGTGGGCACAAAGAGGGCAATGCTGGATAAAATGATGTGAACCTACATGATGCAGTTTTGCAAGCCGTGCACAAGAAAACAGGCCATGAATTTTAGAAACTGGCCCTTTAAAGTGCAGCTCGCTGGTTATTTGGTTGCAAAAACTCATAACTAAGTTACACTACAAAATAAAATCCTCCAATTTTTTTTAACATTTCCTGAACACCTTTAAGTTGTCAGTTTTCCAAAAGTAGTTCCTGGTGAGAGACCAAATTTAGTGTCAAAAATGAAAATTATTGTGCCTCAGATTACTCTCCAAAAAAACACAAGAGGTGGAAATTTACTTTTAGAGTTAAAGTTCAAGTAGATCAAATATAGAGCAGTCACTCACAAGCAAGCGGGTCTAAAATACTAGTGGAATAAAAAATACATAAAAATAACAATAATAATCTGTATAACTGGTTTTAGGAGACAAGTTCTGTACAAACTGGAGCAGTTAACAGTGTTTTTTTTCCCTAAAATAAAACCTAAAATCAATGATGCTCAGACAATAAAGTGACTTTATTTTCAGTCAATAAAACGAGGATCAACATCTGCGTCTCAAAGACTCAAAGCTCTTTAAAAAGAACGAGAACAAAACAGAAATCAATTTCCCCAGGCTGTACTGTACTGCGACAGTTTTTTCCCTCTACCTCCTGTGCCAAAAGCTGCTCATATTCACACTTTCATTTTATCATTCTTTTATGTGCAAGTGTTTTTCACTGCTCTGCTCAGTCAGCATGAATCTGTCTGAGTGACACAGAGGAACAGTGTGCTGGAGGTGAACTTTGAATGGATGCTGCTGTGGGACTCTGAGCTCCAATACAATGTCAGCAGTTATAAATGTATACATCCCTGCATCTGCGTCTTTTGCAGCAACACTTTAAAGGCAGTTTGTTTCTGAGAAATCTCTCAGAGCCAAGTGGGGCTTGACACAGCAGTGCCTCATTTTAAAAAGATCTTCTTTTAATCTAAAATACTGCTGTGCTTCAGGTTCCCTCAAGCTTTTATCTTTCTAGTTTGGCAAACAAATAATCAGATAATTCATGGGTAATAAGCTCCAATCCAGCTGGTAGCTGAAAAAATAAACAACCAAATAAACAAAAATATATACATTTTATGTCTTCAGGAAAACATCAGGTTATTATTGCATTGCCTGTAATTAGTCTTATGATGGTTCAAAAAAGCAACCAAGCACTTCTCTTTACGATCCAAACCTCTGGACCATGGGTTGGAACATGGAGAGACCAGTAAACTGAAAGCTTGTCCTTCTTCAACCAACTGATTTATGGAGGGGTATTATGTAAAATCCACTTGTTTGAGCTTTATATCCCGTTATAATGTTATTCCCTCATCAAAAACATGTCCAGAGTGTTGCTTTCACTCATTCATGCATGTTTGAGAAATCCTTATACGTTTCTGCAACAATAATCTAATGTGAAGAAAGAACACACATTTCTGCTTTATTATCTGCATGCCTGCAGCTTTTGTGGTGCTCTGCCCTGGGAGCTGCTGTCACTGCTGGTGCTGAGACTTTTGCCACCATCTCAGGCTCACTAATTGTAACAGAGCTAAATTGCTCCTCAGGGGAAGCAATTTGATGACTGACCATGTGGAAACATGAAAAGGATACATCATCCCTCTAAAAGATGCATTACTAGGAAATGTTAAAGAACTTGTTTAGGACCTTTGGGCCTCTGCACAGCGTGATAAATGAATATATGATTGGGGTTGATTTTAAAATAGCTGTAGCTCAGTCAGTGAACAGGGACAGGAGAGCACAATCAACCAAAAGCACATAAACCAAATACATGGTAATCAATTTACAGCAGGTCTTTTATATACAGCATGGTTGGAGGAGAGCTCTTTGGATAAATAAATCTAGTCTCTGTCTTTACAGATAAATTGTGTGGTTTTTGTTCTCATTTTCTGTCATCCTGTGCCATCTGAATCATATTTCTTTTGTTATAGCGGCATTTTACTTCATTTCTATTTTGTAAAACACAAAACAACACATGGGCTGATTGTATGAATTTCTCCTTAAAGGATTAATTTTATGTGTCAGGAAAACACTTGCTCTTTCTTTTATATATATATATATATTTTTCACTTTGATTATTGTAAAATGATGAAAAACAAATAGAAACTAAATTTGCTTTTACAATCTGTATTTAAAGAAGCAGAACTATCAACTGTTTGACATTTTTTTAAAGTGTTTGTGCCTGAGTTCAACATTAACATGTATTAAACAGAAAGGTAATTATGTTCTTATTTCATGCCTGCTTTATAATTCAGTTTTCCATCAATCATTACTCATGTGCATTACTGTTAAATACATTCTAATGTCAGGTAAATTAAAGCCTGTTTGCTGTTTTTTACCATTAGTGAACACCGACGGTTACAAAAGCCAAACAGATTTTCTGTTATTATAAAACACAAAAACATGGATATTATTTTAATTTTTCTTTCACCCAGAAATACGGTAGTTTGATTTTTGCAAGTAAAATTTCTGAAAATTGTCAAGTTCACCATCTGTTTTATTAAAAACAGGGAATAGTTCTGAAGTTAAAGTTAAATCAGAAGAGTTTAAATTTACATCATATTAACAAGATAAAATATAATAATAAAATAAATAAATAAAAAAGAAGGGATTTTATTTTTCAAAAAATGTGTCTTTCATTTTATGTAGTCTATGACTTCTTAATTTTACTTGTTCGTCCTTCAGGAGCAACACAATCTCACACTTTACAACAAACAGACACACTAACTCCTCAGGGTTGTTTGTAATCTGAGCTTTAAGCATCTCTGTTATGTTTATTCTTTTCAGTCTTGTCAGAGCTTCAAACTACATTTGACCACCACAATCAACACAAACAAGTCATTCTAATAGGAACAAATCACATCTGTCAGCACACTCTTTAATAAGCCGTCAATGTTGACCTACATCCAAAAACCAAAATCTACAGAGAACTGAGGAACTTTTATCTCTGAGTGACCCCGTGACAGAGCCCCCGAGGTGGGATGCGGCTCTTCTTCTCTCATTATCATTCAGAGGATCATTATTTCTCAAAGGCTGCTTCTATTCTCTGCTCTGAAGTTTTACCTCGAACTGTTGCAAAGACAAACCACCAGACCTTATCGGAGTTCTTTGAACCAGACGAGATAAAATTAGGTGCACAAGTTGTGAAGTTCAACAAAAGAAAATCTTACAAAGATCATAAAGTGTGAAAACAACGCCTGTTAATAAGACATGACAGGTGGTGAAGAATAGGAAAAAATAGAATAGCAAGAGCACAAAGATGAGACAAAATAATAAACATTTTGTGAAAGAGGTTTCAAAAAGGGCTGTGAACAAAGAAATATAAACTTTAACCCTGTCTAATGTTTACTAGAACACTTTATTTATTTATTTTGGTGCTAAGTCTCATTTGTGTCATTAAGTTTTGTTTTTTGTTCCTTTTTTTTCCAGTTTCACCTCAGTCTAAATCCAGGAAAAAAGTAAAAACCTACAGATGATGCCATACACACACACACACACACACACACACACAAAACATTGAAAATGGAAACTTGATGGGTCTGTGAACCCATATTTAAAATAAAAAATAAAAAAAGAAACCATGCAAGACTTATGAGTCAAATGTTATATTTTCTTTTCCTTGTTCTCAAATGATATGTTGTCTTGATGATCAAGTAATTTTACATACAGGTATCATTATTTTAGGAGTGTCATTTACTAACTTTCCAAATGATTTTGTGATAAACTTTGTTCAATAATACATGCCAATTGTTAAGAATTTGATTTACAAAAGCAGACGTTGTCAAATATTGCTAAAGCCCTTTTTAATGAATTGATCTAAATAAAAATGGTAAAAAACAGCTAAAAAGGGGAACAAATTAAAAAAATACACATTTTAATCTATTGTTGAAAATGGTAATAAACTGCATTAAGATAACAGGAGCATTCAGGCAACATATTAGTAGCAAAATAAAAATCCTCATTTCCCACCACAGCAGTGATTTCATAACGTTGTGTACATTTTACAAATTGTACGTTCGCTTTTATCACTGAACCTTAACTTTTCAGATCGGGGGGGTGGGGGTGGGATGGTGTGCTTCAGACAGTTAGTGGAATAATGTCCACATCATTATCTGCAGTATAAATATATGAGAAACACAATAAACAAGCATGTTGTTCCAGCAGATGGTTGTAAACTCTCTCTCTCCATGATGACAGAAACAAGTCAGAAAAGGCAGCAATTCTACATTTTTAGGACTTTATAGTGAAACCGCTGCGCTTTGAACTGAGGATCACTGGAGCTGTTTGTGAGATCAGATTGAAATATTGAAACATTATAATAGAATCGTTATGACCTCATAGTGAATCATTTGATTTTACATCCAGGTTCATTTAAAACTCTGTAGCCAAACTCTTTCAATTAAATATTTTGATCATCATGAGTAAAAGTTCAATTTCATTTTGTTCTTTCAATGTGACATCAGTTAAAAAAGAATTTAGTAAATCTCAACACCTACACTATTTACCCTTCGGTTTTCCCTTTTTTTGTTTTTTCAGCGCACTTAACTGCTCTTCCATTATCTTACCATCTCCAACCAACTGCAGCAGAGCCAGGTCCAGCGGTCGTTTCCAGCGAGAGTTCTTGTGCAGAGCGATACCGTACCCTGTAGTGGCAAACACCTTCCCAGAACCGATGGTCATCACCTTTTGGAATAAAAAAAACATAAATCCCTCTGGTTACATCAACAAATATGTATTTTCTTAAATATCTCCATTCCTTTAGTGGGAGAATGAGATGTTGTTTAAGAGGAAGTGATAATTAGTGTGGCTGAACCCTAACCTCCCACAGACCTTACAGAATCATCCCTGAGGAAGAAGCTTGATTCTTTCTCTGAGAGCTGCAGAAAGTACAACCTGATAAATAAATGAACATCAGCTCTGTCCAGAAATGATAATATTAACTGACTGTAAACCCAGGAGACACATGTGTATGCATTGGGTGAGTTTGATTTATCGAAGGCAGAGAATTTGGGATGCTTATAGTTTATGATCTTTGATTCAGTGCAAAAGGACCTCAGCGACTGCTGCCTTTATGTATGAGTGTGTCGCTGCACAGAGCTGTGAAATGGCAGACCTATTTCATACCTTGCAGCCCTCATCCTTCCTGGCCATATAGTTCAGCACCGCAGCGTCATAAATGAAGGCATCTAGTTTTCTGCAAGGGAGGAATGAGGGAGGAAAATTACATCCAGGAATTGGAAATCACTGCTCTGGAACTAAATGACAATAGAGGAAGTGAACAAAATGGCAGAAATGACTGAAAAAAGCACAATGACAACAACTCTGTACAATGGCAAACTGATTTCAGAGGGCTTTTTTTTCTACACACATTTTGCACAGACTGAAAAAAAACGTACAAGGAGATATTCATCATAACAGAGGCAGAGATGTCATTTTGGCTCCTACAATGGCTGCAAAATAGCAGCATACAATACAGCATCAAGGGAGGTTGTGATTCAAGTGAAAGGGACTGAGACTCACTTCAGCACAGCAGGAACAAAAAATGCTCACAGTTGTTGTAATCTCGATTTGCAGCTGCCTGCAAATTACATAGATGTGTGGAGATGTTGATCTTGTCAGTGCTTTAAAGTCACGTTTTGGCTGACATTGCATCAGAAACACAACTTGGTTAGGTCAGGTAACATAACATATATAATGTGCATCATGAAAATTGGGACACTTGTGTGTTTCCTTTTTTAACATGTTCTTTTCTTTGTTTGATCTGCTGCAGTTACATCAAAATAAATAAAGTCTCAGGCTGATTGAAAACAAAAAAAACTCAATCAAATCTCCTGGTGAAAATTAGCAGGAGAGATAATATTTCTCTATAGCTTTAGTTTCTCGTCATTGGCTCCCAGGAAAATCTAGAACAGAATTTAATATCCTTTCCACATAAAGCTCTTAATGACCAACTTTAATCATTTTTAAACCCGTCACACTTCCTACTTCCCTCCATGGAGCTGTTTGCTCTCAGACTGAAAACTTGACTTTTGTTCCTTAACTTTAGAAATTAGGAATATAGGCTGTGAAGTTGAAACAATCACTCATTTAATGTGTTTTAATATTATTTGATGTTGTCATTTCATTCATATTAACAATAATACTAGTTGTGTTTAAGGTTAAACACACAGTTCTAACATAAGTTGGTGGTTCATAGTTCATTTACGTAATCAAACTATTTTATTTTCTTAATATTAAAAGAAAAGCTTTGATTACTAATACATTTGCACATACTTGTTTCTGTGTAAAGGTTAAACTAACAAATAAGAATAAAGCTTAAATAAGTTATTGCAGAAGATAGAGTGTGAAAAGTGCATGCCCATAAAACATTCATTAAAACTATCCACAGCGTGATAATAAATTCACTTTAGTGTCTCAGCTCAGACTGATGATGTGTATCTGAGGAGATGATGGTAAATCTGTCGCTACACCTGCTCTTTCACTTCAAATTCATATTCACACTCAGAGGCCTGCAGCTTCCAACGTAACTGCCTGTGAAAGCAGAGAAGCTCTACTGAAGGGTGGAAATATAGGAGCAGGGTTAGGGAGCAGGAGGGGACAGCAAGGATAAGATGATTAGAGGGAGGAGGGAAGGAAGAAGAGAGCAAGGAGTTCATTAGACTTTACTTTCATCATTTATTTCTTTTTCAGGAACAACACGATACCTTTAATCAAATCCCATCTGCTTTTTAACACAAACTGCATCTATCGCATAAAGTTTCAAGTAATTTCATGATGTTTCAAATATTTACTCCCTTTTAGTCAGATTAATAACAAATTCTCTAATATTTCCGACCACTTTTATAGTGAAGATATCAAGCTGAGACTTTCCATCAGAAAATAACTGCTTTAAAAAGAAAAGAAAAAAAACTGGAATTATTCTTAGACAACACAGAATGTCTGATCATTGGGTGATTGTTGTTTTTTAATTGATTGCACTTCGACTGTAGAATGAACATCCTTTGTTTTTTACATCTTATTGACTGTTTTGACTTATTTAAAAGCAGCAGAATATTTTTATTTATAATTGCTTTGATTTAAGATCTTTTCATGACAGGATTAATTTTGTTTTTTTTTTTCATTTTATGCTTCATCTTTATTCATACTACTCTTATGTATTTTATTGTGAATCGCTTTGTAAATTATATTTTTGTATGAAAACAGTTTATTTACTTATTAAGGGAGGATGAGTGAGCAGAAGAAAGGGAAAAAATAAAAAGCAGTGATAGTTGCTGTTATGTCAAAAGAAAGTCGAAAACCAAATGATTATTTTTTTATTATTTTGTAGATGTCATACTATTTCTTTTGTAATTAATAATGAGAGGTAGAAAAAGAATGAAAGTGAGATAAAATTGCATGAGAGACTGAGTGTGATGAAAACAACAGATGGAACAAGGAGGACAGGGAGCAAAGGACAGTATATTAAACATGTATTTATCTGCAGACACTATTGTGTGTGTTGTCTTTGCCTAATAAGCATTTTTAAATTGTAATCTACATCATTCTAAAAAACAAAAAAACCTTCCCTTGTGACACTTCAGACTAAATGAACTGGTGTATTTTTATGGTAAGAGCTTTCTGCTCTGGTGCACTGCAGCTTCTACAAGAATGCATTATTTACAAGATGCTCATTGTCCTTAGTCATTTGTTTGCCTCCCTTTTCTCCCACTTTGTGCCGTGGCAACGATCCTGATGGGACCTTGGAGGTTCTGGGTGTTAGTTGAAGCTCTGCAGATCAATGCACTAACAGGTTGAGTCAGGCATAAGAGCTCCTGTAATGGAGCCAAGCACAGATGACAAAACTGCCTCAAGTCAAGGATAAGGAAACACACAACAAAGTAAACAGTTGAAAGGATATTATTTGTAAATAAATAAATAAATAAATAAAGCAGGCTTGTGAATTAGAGAAGAATAGTGGCAGCAGGTGTTTTTAAACCCAAGTGAAGATGACAGCTGAAGTAAGTCTGTTGTAACGAAACGTCTTGTTGGTGCAGTCAGTTTGTTTTTAGCTGAAGCAACATTTATATATTTTTTATTATTGTCATGGTTCCGTCCACTTGTTTCCTTTGTTGTATGGAACAATACATAGATCACTCAATGACACAAGAACTTTATTCATGCTTCTTTGGCTTTCCTTTGAATTATTGTGATGTTTGGTTTGAGTCAGAAGGTCTCCAGCTCAGATTTCAAATGTTGAAGACTTTCTGTCCAGTCTACAAGTTCTTCCTGATGAGTGGCTCTAATCTGACCCCAGAAGTGAGAGTTGGTACATGATTGTGTGTCTATGTTGGCTCAGAGATGAAGAGGTTTCTCTCACCCAGTAACAGCTGGGATAATCTCCAGCCCCCACATACCCTGACCCCGAACAAGAGCGAGCTGGTGTGGAAAATGACTAAATGCTCCGATCCGCTCTGGACACACAGAGCAGATGTTAATCACACCAGTTAAAACAGCATGACCAGTCATTGTTTGCTAAATGAACAGCTGCAGCTGTGGGTGGCCAGGATGGAGCTGATGTGCACAAAATGGATAAATTCCTCGGTCATAATCAGGTCTTAGTGGCAACATACATACAAACTCATGAACTAGTGTTGCTGTTGCATAAAACAATTAGTTTTTAAATCTGTAAAGGATTTTTGTTGTATTAGGTGTTTGTAGAAGCCTAATCACATGCTACAAGGAGGTAGAAACCACTGGTTGCACAATAGTCTTATTTTGGCCCTTTTACCGCCCTGCATAACCAGCCATCAAGTTTGACCTGCCCATCGTACACACATCTACCCAGATTTACGTTTTTATTTCTTCCTTACCCCGTCTTAAGGTTGTCAATGGCCTCCTCCACACCTTTCTGGTTGTTGCGGATCATATACTGGTGCATGTTGGGATAATTGGAGCGAATGTTCTCTTCGGTGCTGCCGTTCGGCACCGTACCAAAGCGCAGTGGTGGGTACTGCTCCGTCGGCTGCTGAAACTGCGTAAGAAGAAGAACAGGTGGGCAGAGATTAAAGTGACAGACGGGAAGAGGGAAGTTAAAAAGAGAGAAGCTAAAAAAGAGAGAGAGAGAGAGAGAGAGAGAGAGAGGAGCTGATCTCTGTTGCAGGAAGAAGTACTACAGAGGTTCAGTTGTTCAAAGACGAGCTCCGATGCCACAGCTTTCTGAAGAGCTGAGGGGACTTTATTAAGACAGATGAGGTTTAAAGTGTTGTAGAAGCAGTTTGACAATTTTACTGAGACTTTACTGAAAAACATTAGGCAACAGAAAGCAGGAAGTGGATTTACTATGTTCTTCTGAAGATGGACAAAACAACCCATGTAATGAGTTTTAACCCTTGCTTTACAGTTTCAGTTTGACACACGACATATTTTAGGTGCTTTTTTTAGGTTTTGACTAAGTTTGACCAATGTATGAAATGTTTTTTCCATCTAGTCACTTTAACTTTGATAGTACCTTCTTATCTGACAGCCCTGACACCGTGTCAATGTACTCCTCCTGGATCATGAAGGCAGCCAGGTTGGCAGTGTAAGAGGCCAGAAAGATGACAGCAAAGAAGGCCCAGACCAGCACCTGGACAGGGCAAAGATCAATGAGAGTAGAGACTGACAGGAGTAAAGAAATATATTTTGATATTCCAGTGACAATTTTCACTTCTAAACCTGCAGCTGAAGGACTGTCTGGTTTCTAGAGTCATTTGTCAGCGTGGGACTTCTAGCCTCCAAAAATGTCACTGAAACCTTGTCATGTGTCCTTTTAAACTTAGATTTATAACAACAACAACAACTGATGACGCAGCCTTTTTTTTTTCTTTGCATTACTGAAATCCTAAAGCACCTAAAAGTCTGCCTTTAACTTACAATAAAAAAACAAAATTCAGTATACTTTAAATCTTATCTACAGTAAAATAAATAATTACAGGGTTACTGGCTAAGGGGCAATCTCTCACACATTTTCTAATACTATTTGGCTGCAGACGACACTCGTAGCGACTCCTCGGGGTGGATGAAAATAAAACACAAAGCCAAAGACTCTGGCAATGAAAGCAGATGGTGCAGATTGGCCTGAAGCCCCACAGTTTTTCCACTGGATATTTGCCACATGTATGTTCCATACTTGTGCAATGATTTCATAAAATAAACAGGTTTTTTTCTATTTAAAAAGTGAACAACTGTGATCAATATATACAAACTGATTTATCTTCCAAATTAAAAATTCAATAAAAAAACATGGATCATTTAACAAAACTTGGCTAGTTCTACATCCTGAATAAATAAAATTAACACCACTTCCTAACTCAAGCTGCCCTAAATTACTCAGGAACAAATACAAGTTCTCCTGTAAATTATTACTGGGACTTGGCACGGGAACGTGTTGCAGTTTTACTGCTACAAACTGTTGTACTGTTGACAGCCCGCCAGGCAGAGAGTAAGAGATATAGATCAGTGCAACTGATGCATAAAATAATGTCCCAACAATAAATCCCTGTAAAGTTTTACTACCTTGGGAAGGTTGGATAAAAGAATGAGAACTTTATTGTTTAATGACAGTAGTAAAATGTTGTCAATTATTCATTCTGGGCTGTAAAAACTTTTGCTGATGAACCTAAACAAGCTTAGTGGAAGCTTCAATTTGTATAAATAATGACACTTTTTAAATACACCTTCAATGAACAGCTTATTTTAAATGGTTTCTTCTGTACATCCAGTTGATGGAGTCGTAAAAAACAAAGAAAATCATTCTTTCAAAACCTCTAACTTGTAGGGAAATATTCAGTGAGTAAATTAAACTCTTATTTCCAGGTTGACGTGCAGCAAACTTTCATTTTTGAAGAGTGATGTCATTTTAAGGAAAGAGAACTAAAAAAAATTTTATTTTTATTTACTCCTCTGACACTGTGAAGTCTCTTGAGCAGCTAATAAACTGATTGGAATTGTGAAAAAAAGACTGGCATTCGGATATAAAAAGAAACAGTTATTCACTGACTGGATCTGCAACTTTAATCTACATAAGAGGCTGCAAGCTTTTCACTGACTCCCCCGTGTTATCACAGCACAAAACAAACAGTGGAAAAATATAAAGTACTCTCCAAAAACACATACTGTAATTTATCATTTATTTTTAAATGTTTAGGTTTTAATGAGGTGTTTTCTCCATGAGGTGGGTAATTATACTGCAGTAAGGGTGGCACTACTTTAACATATTTATACTCAAGTTAAAATTTAATATTTATTTTTTTTGTGAGCTGAGATTTAATTGCTGCTGAGTCTACAGAGACCTGAGCAATCAGCTGTCAAATAAATAAATCCCATCAAACCAACAGCAGGTCAGTGAATTAAAGACAAGAATTTACCATAATCTTGCTGGTGGTTCCTCTGGGATTTTCCACCGGCACTGAATTGTTGAAAACCAGAGCCCACAGCAGCCAAACTGACTTCCCAATGGTGAACTTGGAGCCGCCTGACTCTGGGAGACAAGGAGTTAAATAAATGAAACTTTCAGAAAACAAAAACTGTTTAAAGTATTCGTGTTGCAGTGGAAAATGCCCCAAAGCCCAGACACTAACATGTGGCTCACCAGATATTTTCTTCTTCTTTTTTTTTAATAACAAACAACCTTGCTAGTCTATATTAAAGCTCTGCAGAAACTTTATTATTACCCAATGGTTAAAAATGAGTGAACTAAAGCAGGAAAACTGTTAAACATGCAATACAATGTTCTTTGAAGATAAGTCTAACATGAACATAAAGATCCATTTTAGTGTGATGAACTATGTGCCTAAGCCTCTTGAATAAAATGTTAAATCTCTGTTGATAATAAAAAGTGAGCATAAATAAATAAATGAACATGAAATTAAGACTGTTAAAAAAATAAATGACAACCATTAATGAGCATTTGCTTACCTGCCAATCCTCCTCTGCTTCTGTCACTTTATTAAACTTTAATGTCTAACATTTCCCAGTGATTAAGCAGAAGGATTTGAACAAAAGCGCAGACACTAAATTGTTAGAATAAACGCTGAACTGACAAGTGATAAGAAAACGTCAAAAATCAGCCTCCGTCCCACCGTCATTGTTTTTTCATTAAATATAAATCATCTATACTGTTGACTGATTGCTCTGACTTGTGTAGTCAAAAAATAACGTAAAAAAAAAGAAGAAATTAAAAAAAATGAGGATGATTTGCATAATTTGAGCAAACGCTCCCCTCACATCAGCCTTTACATAACTGACAAACTGACAAGTTGGTAATAACGCTGTGAAAGGAGCAGCGGCGTCGGGTTGATTGGCGTGCCGATGCCGCGGCGACTCTGTCTCTTACTCTTGGCGCTCTGCAGACTGCGGTTGTATCCCACGGGGCTGAAGAACTCGAAGATGAAAACTGTGACAGCCACCACTGACAGGCACATCACAAACATCATCACCCACACCGCCGGGCTGTAGGGCTCTGGAAAATAACAAACAAACATCTGATAAAGTTGCAGACATGTGCCTGTCACGTGTAAAGTACCACTTTCAGGAAGTGAAAGGTTGGCAGTTATAATTGACCCTGAATGCAACGCATAAAGCAAGATTTTTTATTGTATTTTTTGTACCTCCAAAGAGGGGACTGTTTAATAACAACTTCAGATAATAAAAGTATAAAAAAAACATTCTACATGTCTGCTTCAGTAGCTTGTTTTTTGTTTAATCGACTGTTTAATGTAAAGTACAGGAGCTGAGAGCAGACGATTATTTTCTCGCGATAACGACATAATATGTAGGTTTTCATTTGATAACAAAATATTAAGTCGTTATCATGAGATAACAATGAGCATCGTCTCAAGATAACGAGTTATGGTTTTCTTCTTGTGCATCAACCAGGTTGTCTCCTTGGTTACCAAATGATACACAAAAGGAAAACCATACTTTGTTATCCGGAGAAAACCTTGTTATTTCATGAAAATGAAATATGTTGTCATCACAAGAAAACCATGGAAAACATTTATGAGCAGAAAACGTCCACGCTTGGGTTTTGTAGTAAAGTATATGTGACTAATCACATTAAACTGAGAATTAAGTCAAATTAGGTCAAAATGATCTGATAACATTTTCGTAGTTTTGACCTTTTAAGCTACATTTTGATACCTGGATCATCCTGATGTCATGAGCCGTTCCAACAGTATGCCCCCATTTGTCTTCCTAATCAGGACATTATTTGCTCTGAATCCTATTTTTGGATTATTTTAATGATAATTTGGTAATGCAATTTTCCCAAGGAAAACTCAAACAATATTTGCATTTTAATATTTACCAGCTGAAAAGAAATAATAATAAAAAAATGTTAGCTCACAGATAAAATGAATAAAAGTCTTTTCTACACATTATATTTTGTAACTAATGCTCAAAAAAGGGCCTCAAAAATTTTTAAATTTACATTTAAATGAATCCCAGATAAGTTATTTATTTATTGCATTTTTGACAAAATGCTAATTGCTGCAAAGCTTTTAATCAATGCTTATTTCTCCACATTGAGACCTAATCCAGGGTTCAATGTGTCGGGTCACAGAAGCAGTTCTAATAGGTGCAAACATTCCGGGAGCTTCTATCATCTTTGCTTTAAAGAAATGGGACTGAGTGGAGTTTGCAGCTAAGGAAACAGGCAGGAACTTCTGTGATTTTCCAAATTAGAGCGGTTTGCTACAAGGACTAACAATGACAGCACCAGCAGCTGTACTGGTAATGAAAGCACGCCGGAGAGCTGCTGGGTTGACTCATCTACACCTTCATCTCTTTGTGTTGCATCCAGGAGTAGGTGCTAAATCAAACTTGACTGTGTGCAGGTATACCAAAGAGCTACAAGCGCTGTTTACATACGAGGCTTTTAGGTGAAGCTTCCCCGCAGAGATCTCCAGTGAGGCAGCAGGTGGAGACGCTCAGGATTCATCCATTAAACTCGCTGCCAGGCAGGGCTAATATGCTTTTAAGGCTGCATGAGCTGCCAAAATGTGTGTCATGAGAACAAGAGAGCTGCTTTTTGTCTTTACCCAGTTCTTTTTCATACCAGAAACCTGTTTTGTTTCAGCACAAATCATTTTATTATTACATGTAATTTTAGATTTTAAAAATTCCATTATGACCATGCATTTGCAATGGATCTCATAAAGAACCTTTTAGCATTGAAATAATTTAGACTATTAATATTTTAAAACAACTGCAAAAATGTCATGCTCCTTTATGAGACACATTAGAAAGAAAAGAAATGCTTGAAGGAATGAAAGTTTTAGACAAAGATCATGTTTTTCTGAGAAAAGACAATGTTGTAGGGGTTTGAAACTGATGCTGTGCTTTACTTTAAAACTCATTTTATTTATTAGGTGATGTTTGTTAAAAAAAGGTTGTTAAAAACACATCAGCTCAGTTTCAAATGTTTCTAATTTCCCTCACAGCCAAAAAGCATCATGTATAAAAGCAAAACCAACGGCCGGACATTTTTCTTTGTTTTTTGGCACCAATCTTGTTCCACAATTTCTGTACTATTTCAACAATTCATATATCAAGACTTTCAGCTCCTTCAGGACATTTCAGCTGTGACTTTTAGTTCAGCAATTTATACATTTTTAAATATTAAGCTTGAAAATGAATGAAGCTCTTCCTTCAAATTTGTTAAACCTTTCCTGCACTTTACATCGTTTTTCTTTTCAGCTATCTTTCTGAGTTTCTTCAGTTATTCTGCGTTTTTGTGCTTCTTATTTCTTTTTTTTTTTTTTTAAAGTCACTTCAGTAGAAAAATGAATGAATTTTCTCATCATTAGTGACTTTTTTTTTCTTTTCTTATTTCTAATTCAAACTTTCTAAACTTCTTTCAGTTGTTTTCTGCATTTTAAGCTTCAGCTAAGTTTAGCCTGTTTTTAGCTGACGTCACCTATTTTTCATTTTAGACACTTTTTTCAGCTGCTTAATTAGGCAAACATCAGATCAGTCATGCTCTTGATTCAGTTTTTCAGCTACTTTTCTGTTATTTTCAGGGTTTTTGGGCTATTTCACAACAAATGGCAACATTTTTGTGCATCTTTTGTTTTTTTCTCCAGAAAACTTTCAGCTTTAAAAATTCACACTGCATTTTGAAGAAAATGCAAAATTTGTATTTATTCCTTGCTTTCATTGTTTTGTTTTTTTTACCTTTGATGCTTATCAAGAAGCTAATAAAGTTGTGCTGTTTATAAATCAACATGCTTACTTTCAGGTAAACGCATCTATTGTGTCATCAAAGTCACTTTTTCCCTCCCCTCCATGAGCAGAAATGGCTTTTTCCACTCTGCTCCTTTTTTTATTCTCACATGATTGATTCTTTCACTGCTGACCTCTCTCTGTGTTTCTATTTGCTCTTAACTTTTTCTGGCCTTGCTTACCTCTTTCATTCTCTGTCAGCACCTCATACATTCACAAAATGCATTCACACATCCCTCCACTAACACAGCCGAAGCCACAGTGTGGAGGGACTGTCGGCCCCGTGGCCCAGAAAAAAGAAGATAAAAAAAAGCCTTGGGAGCCCTGCGCTTCCTTCCAACCGTGACATGTTTCAGATTGTCTTCTAAATCTCTACTGACAGATGGATAGATGTACTACTGCACCTCTGAACATATGAATTAAGGTGCCCAAAGGCATAACTGAAACAGATGAGCTCCATGAGGAGATAAGTTGACTCTTGAAGACCTGTTTCAAATGATGGTCTTGAAAAGGGTAAAGCTTTAGAAGACCAAAAAAAAAAATAAAAAATCAATTAGATTTTAAATACAATTAGGATTTTTCTTATGAAAGAGGCTAATTTTAACATAAGTAGCCCAGGATTTAACACACATAAAAGAACTGCACACACACTTCTTCTTATTTTTATTGAAATATACAGAAACTATAAGATTTATAAGACTACATTTCTGCAGCTTTACCTAATTATGTGAAGTACTTAGCACCGCAGTGATTTTTTTTACAATTTGCAGATAAACAGACTGTTTCCTGCAGCAGAATGTGCACAGAATTCACAGATGGAGGGTTTTTAAAAGTAATCTGCTCGGTATTAACAAGTTGTTTTTACTACAGGGTATGGTCTCTTTGCAATGCACACGTGCACAAAGAAAAGCCCCTCAACCTGCCGACCTACGAGGCAAAACACCTGGGCTCTTTTTGTCAAAAGTCACTGAACACTTTTCTTTTACTCTGATTGCAATGAAAAATCATTGAATGTACATGTAGAACTCATTACCATTTAGAGTCACCTTTTTATAAGATGACAGCCACCTAATTACTTCTAGACAACACAGAACTTGTTACATTTCAGTCAAGCTATTAAGCTTGGATTAGCATGCTAATAGCTAAACAATCCTGCTCAACACATTTTTTAAGCCAGGTCAATTAAACTGGTGGCCCACGGGCCACATCCGGCCTGCGAGTGACCAAAGTTCGGCCTGCCAATTGGTTCGTTCATCTGTTAAGTCCAAACCCCTGTTTTTCTACTTTAATTCCAAGTTATTTTAGTTCAGCATAGACATGTGTGGTATCTACAGAAACGTCAGAATCTTGGTTAGAAGCTGCTAAAAAAGCATTTCAATGAACATCCAACACACTTAAAACTACAAGCAGTTGAAGGTAAAACTATGAAAGTGAAAATAAAATTGGTTTAAAAGTATAGCAAGTCAGAGATGTCAAAATAATAACTGTGTTAAATAGGAGACATAGTGTGTTTTTTTGTTTTGTTTAGGATGTTGTTTTAAAATCACTACTTTTATTACATCAGGTTCTATATGTTGTACTAAATGCAGCAAAAGGAACTATTTCAAGGGTAACAGATCTTTGTATTACAGCTGTTTGGCCCCTGTACTGTTGGCCTGCATTAACTGTGGCCCCCAGAGCAGTTTAGTTGAAAATGCTTTAAGCACTGAAACATTTTGTAGGATCTACATGGGATTGTTTAAATCATCGTTTCCAAGGCTACAACCCTGCCCCCTCTCAGAATATGATGATTTAGTCAAACTCTATAGGTGCTGGGTGAACGGCTTTCCTTCAAGGAATTGAATCTTATACATGCTTTTTAAAATGACTTTCTTATTTTATTTAATTCAGCTCTGTCTTTAGCTTTCTCCTTCACTCATATTTTTCATTTTAATACTTTGACCTGTACAGGAATAATTCTGTTTTTTTGTTTTTTCTTAGAAAAGGCCAGCTCATTCGAGTACCGTGGAAATCATTTCCTACGTCTGCACTGGCAGCTTTACTTTGAGAAACAATGCCAGGAGTTAAACTTATTAAGAGGGAGACAAAAGCTTGTCAGAAGTGAAGACATAATTGAGGAATTACTCCCACCAGCACACTGCACAAGGCTGTGTGAAAATGTCACCGCTGCCTGTGCACAGCTACACCTTCAGAAGCTTCAGAAGCTTTCATCCTCATGTTAAATTAAAGACCGGAAAATGTGCATCGGTAGAAATGAATAGAACGTATGACAAGTTGCAACATACTGCAGTGAACAGGAGCACTAAACAACAAGTTACAGTCATTTATCTGCATATTTCGGAGGAAATTACTTGCAAGATGAGCTGTCAAGTTTTACTTTGCTTGTTACAACTGAGTGTATTAAATATCAAACCTAAATGAATAGATTTTTAGTTGCAAATTCCAAAGTTAGTATGTAAGGATGCATAAATAAATAAATTGCACAACTTAAAGCAGATACAGATCAGCCTGCTGCAATGACTTTTATCTTGAGTCATGGTTGACTTTCCAGTGAAGCTGACGGGTAAAACAGATAATAACAGAGATATCCAAACGTTTGTGTTCTTGGTGTTGTTGGACATTATTTATAAAATAATGGCACAAGTAAAAAGTTAGTCAAACTTACCAAGGAAAGCAGAAGGTGAAACGGTGCCGTTACTGCGAGAAACCATCACACTGATGCCGGTCTCCACAAAGGGAACAGAGAACTCCACGACAGCTGACCTCTCCTCGTTAATGGTGAGCGAACCGATGGCCATGTCCGCCCTGTTGGACACCACCTGGGATACAGACAGCAGGAGTTACATTGTTAAAAACAACAACACAAAACCCATCGGAGTAAATGTTTAAAAAGACGCATTCATCGAGTCATAAACGATCATTTACAAACTAAAGGTTGAGCATTCATGTTTCAAAGTAAGATCCTCTTTTGTTGAGAAATGATGTCATAGCTCTTATATTCAAACATGGAGAACACCAGTATGCATGATCTCAGGCAGTTACATCATAAAACTACAGTTTATCTCATGATCTGTTAGTGTTTGGAGTATGTGTTGGGATTGCCAGACAGCAACTACAGCAACCAATTTGCATTTAAAAAGTGCTTTACACTTCAGTCATTCACACATTCACACACTGATGGTGCTAAGCTACACTGTAGCCACAGCTGCACTGACAGAGGCGGGGCTGCCAGGCACCGGCGCCACCGGACCCTCTGACCACCATCTAAGGTCAAGCTGATGTAAAGTGGTACTGCAATGCTTTCGTCTGAATTCCTCAGACGAGGGGTAACGTTTATCTAACAGCACAGAAAATAGTTTTTTACATAATATTAAAAGATGTCAACAACAGAAGACTTGTTCAAACTCCAAGTACACAACAGAATGTATTTAATGGCTAAATAAAGTGGATGTTGCATGACTTTTACCTGTTATTATCTGTAAGTGTTATTCTTTCATGTTGCTACATTTTTCTCTCTGTTTTAAATTTGATTGACTCCAAAACATTTTCATTTAGCAGACAGCTCATTGATTACTTCCTGAGGCCTTCATTAGCATCTATTTAGTGATTCATCAGGTGAGTTGATGAAATTACAAACGGGTAAAAACAGTACTGATGTGCCTTCAGAGGCCATAATAAAAAATAATTATTTTTGACAGTAAAGCCTTTGTACTGAGCCTATATCAGTTAAACTCAACACATTTCTACAAAACAGTAAGATTTTGTAGCCACTGATTTGGTTTTAAAAAACTGGATAGATCTAAACAGAGGTTAAATTTTTTTCCCCCTTCACTTCTTCCAGCACGAAGCAGTGCTGTGTTCCTCCTCAAACCTCCTCTGGCTGCAGTAATTGTGGCTCAGGTGGTCAGCAGGTGAAGAAATGAGGGAATTCACAGCTCTTTCATGTTTCACCTGGCAGGAAACAGAGGCTACATGACGGCAACCGAGGGACTGTGAAGGTTAGAAGAGCTGGATGCTGACCAGAAGTTCATTATTCTGCTACAGTTTGGCACAAAGGCTCTGTGGAAGAATAAAGACTGCAGTTTCTCAGCAGACACTACTGAAATCCTTTTAACATCAATCTTAAAGTCTTTAAACTTTTCTTGTTTTTTTGTTTGTTTTCTGTTGGCATCTTCACAGCAAACTGCCAACTATTTGGGTTTTTTGCTTGTTTCTACACTTTTCTAAAAGGTGAACAATAAAGTAAACTTGTACATCTTCTAGACTGCAGAAAAAAAAATTTTGTCAACTTTTAGAATATAAATACGTAAATAAGTTTATAACCCTCCAATAAAACAAGGCTTCTGCTCTTATTGATGAGACATAAAAGTGATCCAAGGTTGAAGTGACACAAAATTCACCAAAAAAAGGAATCAAAAATGTTTCTTATAATTTTTTTATTTTTTTGGATCTAGCTACAACACAGCACTAAACCTTTAAATAAAATGTCACCTAGCTACAATAAATAAATAATTAAATGAATAAACATCGTTGTATGTCCTTGTTTCATTGTTTTTTTCCTGTAACTCGATTTGATGGTGACGTGTTTTGAACTGCATTGAAATCTGTGTAATTTGATGTGATTTTGACTTGATACACTGAGTTGATTTGTTCTGAACTGGTGTTATATGAATAAAATGAATGTAATTGTTTTCTCTGTATGCATCCTATGCATTTTCATTTGTGCTTTAACAACACACTATCATCACATAACCCAGCATTAAAAAGGTTAAATCTACACCCACCTAAAAACGTAGATTATTTTGAAACAAGACATTATGGAAAACAACGTATTTTAGAAAAATAGTGAGAAAAACTCCCAAACTTATAAAATTTATTTAAAAAGATGAGAGTTAGGGAAAAAAATCAATAGCTTGCCTTTAAAGCCTCAGATAGAAAACATAAAAGAGAATCGCTCCAAGAATCAGACGAAAAACTCTGTTTCACACTTTTGACAACGTTTCATTAGTTGCCTCTCTGCCTGTCAAGATCAAATCAGCCACGTTGTTTTTTCCAGATAATATGAATATGCAGGTCATTTCAGATAGCTGAACCCAGTCAGGCCTAAGAGCAACACCTGTGACACTTCTGTTCAGGAAGTGCTTCATTGCTGCAAAGACCTCCTACTGGGAATAAAAATGATTCTAACAGGATGATTCAGCACTGAGGCTGAGAAAATGTTAAGGATGTTAGAAATTGCTGCCTGACTTGGAGCTGCTCACGTAGAAAGGATAAAAAGTGCAAAGCTCAGAGTCACTGGAAGAAACAACAGAACTGTCCTTTTAGGAGGAAGGACATTAAAGTCTCGACTAAAATAGAGAAAAAAAAAGTACTTTTTTTTTAATCACCAAAAGTTTTATAGATATTGAGGTCAAATTTGCTGCCGACACAGTTAAGAAGTTAAGAGTTGCACTCAACATGTGCTTCAAGCTACTATTGCGCAACACCTTCTAACCCTTACTCTGTTAGCAAAATATTTCCCGAACCATTGACTGAATTTTATTGAAAATCATTTGGAGTAGAGTTGCACAAAATATCGTTTGAGCATCATCATCGTGTTGCATCGTGTTTTGAAGCAGAGAAAATCATTTCCTACCCCCCATCTGAAATTAGAGCGTCATCTGGGTCACATGACTGCAACCCAGCAATAAAGTGCAGCCCTGAGACTCAATCCAGCTGCTCCAGCTAACTGACAGTAGCCAACAGAAAATGGCAAAAACTGAGTAAAATTTCATAAATATTGAGCTAAATTTCGTAATAGTAGTTGATAGTCATGTAAGGAATTTATGAGTTGTCTTAATTACTGATTTTAAAACATTACACATTCTGTTGGTTTTCCTTAGGGGAATAT
>JARVJO010000155.1:18047175-18072382 GCA_031762555.1 Cynodonichthys magdalenae | reverse complement strand
CACACACACACACACACACACACACACACACACACACACACACACACACACACACACACACACACACACACACAGATTAACACATGGTGACCCAGTGGCTTGTCAGGATTAAGTTGGTGTAATGGGATCAGAAATCACCACCTTTCTTCTCGTTAACGTTTCTTTGGGTCTGTAAATATCTTGGCTAGGATTTAATATAGTTGTTCACATCAATTAAAGCTTCTTCCATTGGTTTCTGCTCTGGTTCCTCCTGGTGTCCTGCTCTTTGCTTCCATCACCTCCTCAGGAGTTATTCAATTTCATCCCCCCACCTGAAACAAAATCCTCTTTGAGGAAAGCTTCAAGTGGAAATGTTTCCCTCAGCTTAAACCAGGTTCACTCACAGAGGAGTGTTTTCTCCTTTTCCTCTGAGATGACAAAGGTGTTTGATAAAGTTTGTGATCTTCCAATTCTGGTTCTGATTGATCCAGGATGTGTGTGTATGAACTGTTGCTGATCTGTGGTTCAGTTGTGAAATTCTATTCCTGTTATATAATCTGAGATAAATAAAAATTTTCTTTTGAGCACTGTTAGCCCTGACGGTAAATAAAGTTCAAGTTTCATTTTTCCTCTATGCACTAATCCAACAGGTTCTGATTCTGTTGCCTCTCATTCTTTAGCAGCATCAGACATTTTCCTTTTATGGTCCATGTGAGACTAACAAACATCTTTGATACAAAACATGGTAAGACTTCCTGTTGGGCAGGATTCTGATACTGACTGAACGTTTTTGCACTGATCCGAGCCTTAAAATCAGTACTTTACTGCATCATATTTAAAATATCAGCAGTTGAATTGTTGCTGTCAAAGCTATCAAGTGATTAATGTGACTTTTCAGCAGAAACTGAATCTACTTTGAATAATGAAAATTCTTTTTTTCTCTTTGCAGATAGCACAGGCAGTCAGGCTTTCCTCTCAAGTAGATGACCTGTACCTGGACGAGGCAGGATCGGGAGGTTACTACCCTGAAGATGATGATGACTTCAACTCTGGCTCTGGTTCAGGTAAACACACCTGTAAAAAGCACAAAATTCCTTTATTGCCTGTCGCTGAAGGCAAATATGGAATATTAAAGAGGACATATCAGGCAAAATCCACTTTTTTAGCCATTAAACATATTTTGTTGTGCACTTGGTGTCTCTATGAATGCAGAAAAGTTGAATTTAGTCTCACCCAGTGCTGCATAGATATCTTTATATTCTGTTTGGGTCATATTTTTCAACCTGTTTAGTTTTCTCTGGAACAGTTTCAAAACAAGTTGATCAAACCTCAGAAATGGGGGGAAAGACGGGGCTGTAATGTTATCACAAGGAGGAATCCAGACCAAAGCATTGCCGTTTCACTTAGACCTCAACTAAAATATTTAAATGTGAAAAAGGATTTTTAAACATATGTCCACTTAAATATGTTTCCTAAATGTCGTGCGCATGTGTTCATCATTCTGTTAGCAAAATACTGCATGAACGAGTGAACAAATTTTAAAGAATCTTTAAGAAAGTAATCAATGGATGTGTGTCACAAGTAAAACACCACTCATATTTTATTATATCTTTTAACTGGACCACACTGAAGATATAACATTTTGATACATAGTAATCAGCTTGTTTAACAGCATAAACTTGCTGTTCCCTCAAAAATAACTCAACACAAAACCATTATTGTGTAAACCTGTGGTAACAAAATCAAGAAGTTCTCTCTTTCCTGAGATACGGTACATCTTAAACTGAGACTTGTGGAGTCAACCTAATTCAAGGTGGACACTGCGTCGACACAAAATTAACTGGAGCTGAGCCAGGTAGTAGCTGACAGTCACAACCATTCAGGCACTAACATCATGGGAAAAAAGGGAAATATTCAGATTACACCCTGATCATTTCTGTACAGTTACATGCTATTTTCTCTGGAAAAGCTCTTTTTCCTGATTTATTTGTTGTTCCAGGCGGGGGTGAGGATGTGGTGCAGGAAAGGGTGACTGTCAGTAAGATTTCTATTGAGCCTAAAGCAGCTGAGCCCACCCAGGACTCTACCAAAGACTTCACTGAGAAGATGGACACGGCCACAGTGGGAGGAAAGTCCAGAGACATCATACCTGTAAAGCCCTTCAGAACAGAGGTAAGAGAAAACTGGAGACAAGGATTTCAGTTTTGGTTTTGAAAGTGATTGTAACAGGAAAACAAACAAAAATACGACAATAAGGAACTAGCTAAAATGAAATTGTTTTCGTCTAACTGAATCGTAAAGTTTTAGAACAAAACTTCTTAAAAAAATATAAATGAAAAATCACCACTGCTTGTTTCCCTCTTTCTGTAACCTCACATGTGGACACCACATCTGTTTAGGATTAGGTTTTATGGTCTCATTGAATGCCAATCTAGCCTAGTTTCATTTTACTTCACTCTTACCTAATTGGCTCGTTTCAACTTTTTTCACTTGGCTTTTAAAGTTATAGGAAGAAAATGTTTGGGATTGTTGGCTTTAAACATTTAAGACTGTTTCTTTTTCCTGACTCATGAAATAAGATGACCTACAGATTGTTTTCTATGCCTGCTGAAAGCTGTGATGTTATGATCCCATCGGACATTTATTAATAGTCATGAAATTTCCTTTAAAAGATTCAACCAACTGCTGTGTTCCATGTATCAATTTTAGATTTGAATGAAAGCTTTTTATGAATACAATTTTTACACAAATTGAATGAAATTCTGATGTAATAAATGATTTGTTAGAGCCAACAGACTGCTTTCTTCTGACATAACTGCTCTGGTTCCAGTCTATTACCCACCACAATCTTACTACCCCCTCTCCTTGTCCTTCCTCCAGGCTCCAGCTTTAGTTACAGAAGACCTGCAGAAGAATCAGAGGACCAGTACGACCGGTGCTCCTGGGTCCGCTCAGGAGCCAGTTGAGGTCCGAACTGAAAGCTTGTTCCAGAGGACCGAGGTGTTGGCAGGTTTGTGTTTAGCTGAGCATCATCCGCTGATCTCAGATCAGTTTCTTTCTGTAGGGGTTTCTGTAGATGTTAGCATTTTGTGTTGCTTCACATGGTTTAGTTCCTCAGTAATGGCAGCTTGTTTCAGTGAACAGTGGATATTTTCCTCCTGATCTTTAGAAAGTTTAAACACAGACACTGCAGCATCACTGACTGTTCATACAATATAGCTGGAGGACAAAAAGAGGAAGTCATGTGACTCAAACTGTTTATTTTCTGTTATTTTGGACATTTTCTTTGATTTTTACTTTGGTCTATGTCCTGCCAATTCTCAAGAGCTTATATTTTCACTTTGACCATATTCAATGAATATTCTAACTTTTGAGAGCACTTTATGAGCAGTGTTTGAGCACTGAACCTCTTGTTAAACAGAACTGTGTGGCTTGGATTGTGTAATTCAAATCAATAATACTTTATTAATCCCAAAGGGAAATGAAATGTTGCAACTCATATTATCCTTGTTCCTTTAAAGCGTTGTTATAAATACTGATGGAGGTAGGCAGGAATCTCCTGTTCTGGATCTGAAAAAGGCTCTGACTGAAGACACTGTTGTGGTCTTATGAAAAGGACACTCAGGGTCCTACAGAAAGCCTGGCATGGTTTGAACTTTCTCCTCTTTGCTCCTGGTCTGCATGCACACGGCCTCCTTTCCCAACTCCTCTGGGATTCGGGGCTGTAGTTGAGGTGTTATTTGAGCTTTTGAGATGTTAATCAGCTGCTCCCAGTTATAACAAACCACCATGTTGCTATGGTTACGCATTATAACAAAGGTCCAAAAGCAAGATAGGTGTTGGCAAAAATCCTTCCAGCTGCACAGCACCCAACAGCAGAGTTAAAAAAAAAAAAAACATCTACAAATGGCGACCTATATCTAGAAAAAGAGGAATTAAAAAAAGTTTAAAAAGAAAATTTCAGAACAAATGTAACGGAGCTACTCCAACATGCTGCCACCGTGACATGCAATTCTAGAATAACTATTTTAAAGCTGCTAATAAGCTCCGTTTTGGTTGTTTGAGAGTTTAGCATTTTAAACGGGAGACGTCCTGTAATAAGTGCTTTTATGTCAAAACTAACCTTAAACCAGGCTATTCTGTGCTGTAACCCAGGCTGATAAGACTGTTGTTACCTCAGGCTAAAACCTTCCTGCATTGAGGAATTTTGTTCCAGTTTTGACAGTAAACTACGTACCGCGATTAATTCTAGATGTATTTTAGTCATAAAGGTCTTAATAGTCAATAAAAGTTCGAGATTAACTCAGAGTATTTTGACTAACCTGTATTTTTTTGGTTTAGCCTGGCATTAAGTCTGCCAGAAACGCTATCTAACAGAAATCTGTTCTCGATTTCTGAGTTAGAGATCAAGTTGAAGTAGTAAAAATATACTCGCGATTAATTCCAAGTTACATTTTATTCTGCTGTGTTGGGTTTTTATGTCTAAATGTTGCAATTAATCTAAGTTTGACTAAAGAAAAAGCCCCCAACTAACCTCATGTTTTGCTTAAAAACAGCCGACGGAGAGTTACGGTAAAACGTCACGTGACCTCTCTTGCTGTGGGGCAAAGCGTACGGGAGCCTTTGCCTGCTCCTGTGAATTGGACTTTGAAAAGAAGAGAGGGAAAAAATGGACACTTAAAATAGTTTATTTTTCTTGTTGAGTGTGGGGTTTTATTTATTTTTTGTTATTTATTCATGGATATTTTGAAAGCACAGGACTGAAAAAAACATTGTGAATGTTTGTTTTGGTGTAAACTGTAACACCCTTGGTACATGCTACAACTGCAATCATTAACTTTGCATTTATATATATATATATTTTTTTTTTCTTATTTAAAAAAAAATTTATCAACATATAATAAAAATACAAATCATAAATTAAATGAAAGGTAGCAGAAGAAGAATAAATCTTATATCTGCCCCTTTTTCTCAGATAAATAAATCAAAAATAAACTTCAAATTACAAAAAACATACAAAAAGAAAAAGCAAAGGTGTAACTCCTTCAACAACAATTTGTACATTATACTATTAAATATTTCTCCAACATATTAACCTTTATCATCATTTTAAATATACACTTGTCCACAGGACCTATTTAACTTTATTTATTTTTCTACCTGCATTATTGAGATTAATCAGGACACTTATTAGTATTTATTTTAATCACAGAGGGCACCACAGGAATTTTGTTAGGCTCTAGTAACACAATGACAAATAAAAAAATCTTTCAACTCTTACCCTGTTTATTTCTCTCAGCTGTTATTGCAGGTGGTGTGATTGGCTTCCTGTTTGCAATCTTCCTCATCCTCCTGTTGGTCTACCGCATGAGGAAGAAAGATGAAGGCAGCTATGACCTTGGAGAAAGAAAACCTTCTGGAGCAGCCTATCAGAAAGCTCCAACCAAGGAGTTTTATGCATAGTTTCACTGTAACCTAACCTGCCTGACTGATGATGAGCAACTGATGGACTCATGGTCTGTAACCCATACAACAACAGATTTCTTTCTTTCTTTCCTTGTTTGTTTCTATTTTTATGTCTCTTTGTTTTTCTTTCCTTGTTTTTTTTTTTTTTTCTTCATTTGTTAACAGAATTTCTAAGTGGATTGAAAGTTTGAAGTTGCTGCCTTCAGTCAGTGACCACATTAAATTCACCAGCGTTCTTGTTGAAAATTTAAATAACTATTATGTATGAATTTGACTATATTTTATTTGTCTTAGCATGTGTAAAGATGTGACACATTAATGTTTTCAGGTTAACATATATTGTCAATCCTCTTCCCTCAGGTTAGTTTAATTATTTTCAAATTTCAGTCTTTTTTTTTACCAAGTGTTTTCAGGTTGTTTATATAATTAGTCTTTTAAAAGCATCAGGACTTACAAAATAAAGTGTTTCTGTTTGACATTTTGTTAGACTGTTCATTCATTTTCAGTGGTGGGCACAGTTCTGCTCATCCCCCCTAAAGCAGAACTAATATTCTGCTGAGCAGATTTGCATTAAATGTATAAATGCATTTTTGAGGCTACTCTGTTAAAATATTTTTATTTTCCCTGCAGCCAAAAAACCTAAAAACAATTCATGTCAACACTTTCTTACCCAAGTCAAGTCAGTAATATTTCCTTCTACATGCACCAGGTACATGACTAAAGAAGCTATGAGCAAAGTATTCACTGCTCAGTCACATAATGATGTCATCCTCAAGCCAAAGATGGCTGTTTCAGCATTTGGAGTCTCCTCTTTAATACAGACTAGATCTTCTGACTCGTGGTTCTAGTGTTTCCAGCAGGGATGTCATTCAGTCAAACATTTTCTGTTTGTTGCAAAATTTTAAAAAATGAAACAAAGACACTCTGCTTCACAGATAAAACCTGAATTACACATGATGGGCTTGATATTAATATGTGAAATATTTTTAGCCGCCTCTAAATTTATTTTTATTTAGCCTTTTATCATTAGCAGAACTAAGAAAATTGTATAGCAGTTTAAGTGTAATTGAAGCTAATATTGTGCCCACCACAGTTCAAATTGCACCATCAGTGCTGTCCTGCAGTTTTTGTGGTATTTTTAGGGGTTTCTGGAGGCTCAAACATCTCGTATCACATTTTTTTCATTCACTTTGTTGCAGAACTAAAACCTCAGAGTCAGTTTTCCTGCCCAGTCACTTTTTTTTGTTTCATCCTGTAACATCCTGACTCTGACTCTGAGTCTGGGTCTTTGAGTTTGAACCTTAGAATCCAGTTGTTACTCTTGTATGTAAAGATTTATGAAGAAATATAAATGTATATTCACTGAAACCTTCAAAGTGCCTACATGTGGACATGATCCACCTCTCTGGAGTAGAGGGGGTGTCATGTCATTTATGACTGTAATGTTTTTAGTCAGGTTAAGCTGACAATATTGTACCTGTAATTTGAAACCACACTACTGAATAAACATTGTGGCTTAAAATGAATGTGTGCTTCTATTGGCTGATTCTTCTGCTGGATTTGTCTGAAGCCACTCACATGGTACTAGTTGTTCAGACAAAGCAATTTGAATGTTGTCCTGAGGTATTGTTTGGAACCCTACCACCATGTTGTTGTCTAGCAGGGGGGCCATCAGCTGATTCTGGAGGTCTCATCTGTCTTTCTTCCAGCTGCTTTTATAACATTTCAGAAAAGAAGAGGATAAGTTGTATATTTTTGCTATGGTTCTCTCTGAAAAGTGTGATTTTTAACTTTGACTGCATCCCCTCCTCACACACTCAGCTGTGTCCAGTTATCTATATGGGGACATTTTTATCTGCACTGAATTACCAAGGTTTACAAACAGTGGTGCTGGATTACCCAGGATTGACCATATTTGGGGGAAGAAAGTGAATGCTTACATTTAACTTGATTTAAAGACAAAATGAACCCATGACCTTCTTGCTTTGGGGCAATCGTGCTAACGACTAATTTAATGTGTAAATAGATGGATGTGTATGAATGTTACAACTCAGTCAGTTTGTAGAGCTTTAAAATCAAATAAAATATTAAATTAATCTTAAAATATAAAGGCAGCAAATGCATCGAGGCCAAACTAAGAAAATGTGCTTGCATTCGTGTGCACATGGCTGTAGTATCTTGTACCCTCGAGAGGAAAGCAACAAAGAAATAATTTACCCTTAAATAAAGAGGACACAGTAATCCAGCTAAATGATAGTCATGCATCACACTTTCAATGTTCTGTCTTGAAATAACTGGCTTTTTTTTTAAACCACATTTATTTTTGTTATCTATTTTAACATGATCACAGTATTTTCTTTTTATATCCCAAATCAAACCTTGGACTCTGCAGACCATTTGAACATTTTTGCTTCATGTTCTAAGAAATTGAACAGATTTAATCTCCAACTCAGTCCTTTCAAATAAACATGTACAAATAAAAAAAATGTGAATAAAGAAAAACACTGACTCAACACCTCCCAAGGACATTTTACTAAATCTTTTGGTTAAAATTATTTACTGGAAGCACAAACATCAACATGAATATTAGGTTTAATTTTAATTTGTTTGCTTCTGATTAGTATTTTACTTTATGAAAACATTTGTTTTTCTCCGTAAAAGACTTCAGGAGTTTCTGGATGAATATTTTAAAGGATTCAGTGAGGTGGAAGGACAAAATATCTCTGTCCTTTTGAAAGTCGGTCAACCATCCCGCTGCTGGTTTCTCATAAAAGCAAAACATCTTTGCTGCTAGGGATGCAGGCTTAGCACAGAAAAGGTTTGCGCTTGATGGGCAGAGAAAGAGATTCTAAAAGCTGCAGGCTGTTTGTGTTGCTCAGAACAGAGTCTGATGTGAGTCTTCTAGAAAATCTTGTTTGTATCAAACCAGTTTCCAGACATGGAGCAGAAAAATGTCAATTCAATATGGTTCTTATTGTCCCAATTCACAAAGTCATCTCAAGTGAGATTTTTGGCAGTTATTGGCCTGGAAAATTGCTGTGAAACTTGAAATTCAGGGCTGTTTGCAGGATTTTTGTTCAAAACAAAAATTTGTTGAGAACTGCCACTGATGGAGTTTGCCCCCTCTCCTCAGGTCTAAACTAGACCTAATTAAAATAAGATTTTTTTTTTTTTTTATAAAAAGATGGTCATTCTTTGTAATCTTAAGCCTGTTTCTATTAAAATATGTGACTACACATGAAATACAGAGGAAACATTCAACCAAGATTTAATTCTCAACAAATTAAGGATGTAACAATCAATAGGGAATCAAATCATAATCAATTACAACAGCTTAATCTGTTCATAAAAATTATTAAATCAATTTCATTGTTACTGTCCAACCTTTGTGCGTGTCCACACTGACATTTTTACATCCCTACTTTAACCCCTTCAGACTCAACATCTATTGGAATGGACTTGTTCTGGGCTTAAACCAGTTAAAAAAATAGTGATTTCATCATTTGAATATTTTTTTTACTGATCAATAATTGATTATCCAATTCGACTAAAGTAATAACCCATTTTGGAGTGCAGCTTGTGACAAGACAAGCCTGCCAATGAAGCTGGAGAACAGAAGATATGTTTTTCAATCAAAACTATTAGTTTATGTAACTAAATAAAAAATACTTTTATAGCCGCTAATCACATCTTTTAATCCTGCCATGATTTTAGCATGTATTTGGGAAGAAGATTGTTTATTATAGACAGTTAAATGAAGACATTTATATAGTTTTGCCAGCATGCGGCTGCTAACCATAGGTTTAACATTTCTTTAAGTTTAAGACTTATAACATGCTAACAAACAACCAGGCTAACAGTAGCTAGCGCTGATGCTAACGCCTTTCACCGTAGACTTTCATTTAGTAAAAGCAAAAAACTGCATGATTAAATAGCGAAAGGGGACACACAACATTTACAATTTTACCCAGCAGGCACAGACTTAGGGTTTTAGTTGATATAAGCTGAGTGACTCACAGTGGTTCAGAAGAACCGCGTTCTGCAGCCCTTAGCCTATTTATATCAATGCCTTAGCCTAAGCTCAGATCGAGCTCTGGATCAGAGTAAATATTCGTGGGATTTTTGTCGATAAAATGAAAAAGCAAACAAACCCTCTTCTGTGAGGTTTTGAGATTTGAAGCTGCCAGCCATGTTAGTTCACTTGCTGCTAGGGCTGGGTAAAAAAAAATCGATTTAATCGATCTAGAATCGATTTAATTTAAATTTGGGAAGATCGATTCACAGGGCATGAGTTCGATTTTTCCCCATGGCATCTGAAGCGCGTTTCTATATTTTGTCACTCCTGGCTTGCCGTATATTTACATCCGGTTGCCGGTCAGTGCTAACAGCTTTCGATAACAAGTTGTCTGGAGCAAAACAAAAGAAACTAAGGAATCACTCACATTATCAGCTGATTCTCAGCATAGCTTAAAGATAACAGAGACTATGGCGACTTTTGTTTGCAAAGATTTGCGCTCCTACGCGGTAGAGAAAACGAAGCGGGTTTAACGTTCAGGCGCTCGAACCAAACAGTATGTAAACATCTGACAGAAACTCTTCTCCACAGCGTGTATAAATGTGTGAAAGACCACATTCTAGCAAAATTGTTTAGTTTGTTACCAATATTTTTAAAATTTAAGAAGCGTCTTAATAAAATCCACAGTGATGAAATGTTGTAGTTGTATTTTTTTTTGTTTTAATAAGGTAAAATTAAAAAGTTTTAATATGTTTTATTGAACATGACAACAGAAGGTAACATAAACATTACAAATATACAATTTTCATACACTTAAGGAGTGGGCAGAAGTATATTTATATTAGCCCACCTCTTCTCCTGAAACCTTATTCCATCACTTCTTAGTGATCAAGAAAATTAATAATTTATTAAAAATGAATCCAACAACGCTGTCACCTGTAATTCCTTTTTAATTTAAAACTTTGAAACGTGACAGTTTTATTTCAATATTAAACAACAAATCAACAAAAAGATTGTGTAAAGATGTAAGAAATATGTTTAAAAATACATTCTCTGGCTTTTTTTTGTGGGATCTTCCTGTTTCCCCCACTTTTTTATTGAGTCTTATTGGAACCTTTGGGAAGATTTATTACCATGGATTCCAACACTACAGCTGTGTGGTGATACACTGCCCCCTGCTGTTGACAGCTTTAGTTATTTCTTCATGTTGATCATAAAATGCATCATAAATTGATGCATTTTATGATCAACATAAAGAAATAACTAAAGCACGTTCCTGTAAAAAGGTGATCAGTTCTGACAACGCTGCTGCAGCATCACTTTCAGTCCAACCTGAAAGCCTACCCGACACATACTTAAACAAAATATAAATTTGATTCATTTCTAAAGAAAATCGATCATTATGTCGATTATTTAAAGTAATTACATGCACATTATTGTGGCCATGTTTAATTCTTCTGCAGATCATTAACCATGAATGTAATGTGGAGACTGAATAAAATAACACGAGCAGAGATGGAAGTCGTGTTTAAAGCACATGAATGAAGGTTAAACAGAGTTGGCACGGTTTAGCATAGAATGGCAAAGTTTGTCTTGGCGCAGCACGAAGCTGACCAGCTTAGCACACTTTGGCTCTGAATACGGACGCCAGCTCGGGCAGATGGTGTGCAGCGTGACGAGGAGAGATACCAACAGCTGACACAACCCACCACAAACAGGTGGTGACGTGATCTACTCCCCCCTACACACACACACACACACACACACACACACACGAGGCACATGAATCAGCTGGTGTGTGTTACACAACTTAAGTGAAGGGGTTTCACTCAGAGAAACTCTCAAGTCATAGTATCTGAACATGTACCCACTCGTGTTCAGTGGAAACACAAACAGAAAACTGCAGATCCACACAAACTTAAATCCTCTTCAGGGTCTCTGCAGACCTGATCCCCTGAACAGAAGGTGACAGAAGAGTCTGAGTGTCTCCTGATCTGCTGTCAAAAACATTTAGTTCAATATTCAGCATTTGGAGGCTCAAAAATACCATTAAAATTATTAGTATTGTACTTCAATGAAATCCTAAATAATATAGAAAATTAAGCATAGTCACTCAATTTAGAACATTTAGTGATAATAACTGCATTACAGGTTGCAGAAAAAAAGCTTGTCTGTTTATTATATTTAAATTTATAAACATTTACTGTATGTATGTTCTGGATTTGGAACCAGAATTGCAAATTTAAAAACAAAGTCATGATGCAGAGAAAAGTAAGACACCTGCAAAAGTAAGCATGTCTGAAATGTTTGCTTCATTAATACGTATGTCTTAATTCTCTCGGTAGGGTGGAAACTTTACCGTAACGTGTCTTTAGAATTCTGTAAAAGTTGTAAAATGTGAAAACAAAGATCAGAAGATAGGTTGATTTGTTGAAATAAATAAATGTTTAATTTCTGAGACTTGTTGCCCAAAAAGAGTCATTATGTTTTAATGATGCTTCAAACACACATTTATTTTTATTATATTTACTTAGCACAAAATGTAAGTAAATTAAGGTTTGGTAGATAACTTCTTCCCTTTTAAATGGTGCCACATTTGTAAGGAACATGCATTTGTGGGCTGAGCAGTAGAGCTGCACACATGACAAACATTTCCAAATCTCTGCAAACAACTTATTTAGTTTTTTTATTGTCGCTTGTTTTGAGCTTCTGGTATCCACAGGTGCTGCTAATCTGGTGCCAAAAAGCATTGTTCATTAGTTTTATATTTTAAAATTTCTTCCAGTTTTAACTTAGCTTTTTATTTGCCACAGGGCACTTTAACTCACATCATCACATGATTTCAAGTCAAGCAACAAAATGCTACGAAAGCTTTCTCAGTGAATCAGAATTAGCATTTATTTGTTCTTGGAGGGGAAAAAAACAACAGATTTCATCATCTCTGTGGATGACATACAACACTGGTGAGGGGTCCGGGCAGGACCACTCAGGTGAGACTTGTTTTCTAATCACAACAAGGAGAGGTTGGCTGAAAACCCACAGAGTTGAAGAAGACATCCCAAGGCTGTGCTCATTGTTGTTGTTGTTGTGGTTATTACTGTCAGTTTTACCTGGACTCAGATGCCCACCAGAAAAAAGTTGCAACACACTCAACAACACAGTTACATAGAAAAAGTGTTAAAAAGTTTCTGAAACAAGTGTGAAGATGTCCCCAAACCCCAGGCATCTGAGATTTATCTTAGAGATTTCAACTTTAAAAATTGTATCTCTGGTTTTGAAATATTCTTAAAAAGAAAACAAGAAAAAATGGATTATTACAGTGACTCTGAGCATCAACACAAAACATCTTGAAAAGAAAAGCTGCATGAACCCAAATATTAATGCTTCAACCTGTGGCTTTAAAATAGGAAAGGAAGCAATTAAAAACCTGACAGTTTTAGGTCCCGTTCACCAAAACCTCATCAGAGCTGAGTGATTGTAACAAGAGCTGACAACTCAGTCAAGCTTTGCATTTCCCTGCATTCTGCTATCAAATATGTTTGTGAATGCAGCACTAGAAAACACAACATGAAAATATTTCTTTAGGCAACAAGGATCCATTATTTTCTCCGCCAGGTTCAACTTAAGATTTTCTCCACTTCACTGGTAAAGCTGGCTAAAATGGACACGATGGAGTCAGAAACTACCAGATTAGTGCCAAAGGACTGAACTGTCTTCAAGTTACTGTTTAGTGCTGTAACCAATTACATCACCAAGTTAATTCTGCTTTCCTTAAATGTAAAAATATCCAAAATTTAATCAACTGATTATCATTTTGTTCCAGCTGTTTTATTAAACTCTAAAGCTTAAACTAGCAGCGATAATCTGATGCCACATTCTGATTTCTGACTTCGCCTCTAGTTATTTTATTTTTATTCTCACAGGTTATTGTTTGTTTCTCCTTAATAGTAACGTATCAGTTTGTCATTTTAGGCAAATATTTGAAGTCGATATAAATTAGATTTGCTGCACTGGAGCTCCTGTAGCTGCCACCAGTGTAGACTTCCTGAAACTAAAGGGGACCATATAGACAAGACAGTTTGAGTTTGATACTTGAAAGCTTATTGGCCACTGGGGAAAATAAAAAAATTAAAAATTCTGACTTTAATCTCAGAACTTTGAGATTGAAGTCAGAATTATTTTTTTCTTTCCAGTGGCCCTAATCCTCTTTCATACTTATTGAACAAAAGTAATAAAAAAAAGATACATTTCATAAGAGAAGCATTTTAAATGGAGCCTGTAGGAACTGAAGATGCTTTAAAGGCAGCACCTAGTGGCCGTCAGTGGTATTACACGTTAAATACAATATTTTTTTACTGTCTTTACCACTGAATGCAGGAGGGTTTTAAATACAAAGCTCAACAGTCGTAGCAGCAGTTACCAAAAGTTGGGGACAAAATAGAGAGCTAGTGGGAAAATGAGCAAAAAACAAAACCATTACGAAACAGGAAAAACAAATTAAAACACTCCTCCATCAAAATATGATAAATAAAATCACAAATTCTGATACTGATCCTTTTCTTTTCTTTTTTTTGCATCTGTGTAATTTTTCATTTATTGTTATGCGACAAACACACCTGAGAGAAAACTGATAAACTGATTCCAATGTTTTTTTTATATATTCATTTATATAATTTACAACTATTATCACATAATTCAAGCATATATCGTATACACGTACATATATCTAGTGAAAGAATACTTTAATATTCAATAATACAGTTGTATGGTACAGTAGCAGTCGGGTGCATTTCTCTTTCTCATTAGGTATAGTTTGAAGGAGGCGGTATAAACAAAGTGTTTGGGTATTATTCTATAGAAGATTAATCAATACCATTTGAAACTAAAGAAAAATAAACACAAAATAATTGAATTAAAGACAAATAAAAGGTATAGGCAGTTCAGTAAAGTGAGATGTGTGTTTGCATATGTGTGAAAATGTGTGTGTTAGTTTGTCAGGTAGAGGATCAGATCAGCACCATAAAAGTCCATAACAACATCACCAACAACAATAAGGATTAAAACCAGGGCGAGGTCTGTGCTTGTCTTAGTGTTTGTGTCTGCATGCTGATGCTTCAGTCACTGCTCAATGTGGGCACATCAACCCTAAACCAGCTAGTGTTACGTTTATCTGCCCATCCGGGACACGATTGAGTAAATAGAAAGTACACAAGTCACCGAGTTAATTGCAAACCTGCTTAAAAAAAGTTCCTTCTTTCCTTTATTCTCAAAAACATCTGTTCAAATCCAGGTGTTTTGATGGCTGATCACTTCCTGTTTTTATATTATTTCTTTCACCTTTAAAAATAAAAAGCCCTGTGATTATTTAACAGATTTGAAGAGAAGAGAACAACTCAAGTGCTCAAAATGAGCTCACAAGGAAAACAAACATATTTTTTTAAACTATACAGTTTTTCTTTCGTCCACTTGTCGCTTCAACCCCAAAAAATGACTGAAATACCTCACCTGGTCTCACGCTGAGCAAAATACCTGATTCAACCTTGATACATTCTGTTTCACTTCTGCCTCTCTAACCAGCTCTGTAACGTTGAAAATAGATCATTTGTTGTTAAGCAATAAACAGCTAAGAGGAAAAAGAGCAAAATGTGGCCCCGTGACTGTCCAGCTAACAGCCCCACCCCTCCCATATATAAAATATACAAAAGATTATCTCCAAAATCCTCCGTAATATCTTTGCTAATAGAAAAATATACAATAATCATTTGTCAAAATCTCTTTGCTTTATGAACAAAAACCCTGCACCTTTTCCTTTCTTCTTTTTGCTGGACTAGTCTTGGCTTCTCCTGCCCAATTCAAAAATATACACTTTTTTTTCTAGTTATATAGAAAACAACAACAAACATCCATCTGATCTTTCCTGGCTTGTGTCCATAAAGCCTCAAGCTTTAAAAAAAAGTAAGATTTCACTGGCATATTGTGATTTCCACACCCTGTTTGAACTGGCCAGAGCAGCGGCCGGAATGCACTACCTGCAAAAAACGCAGCGCGACACCGGGCGTAAGCACAGCAGCTGCGGGCCGGGGGGCGAGACGGACGGGGGGGCTGTGCTTTTCTGTCGTGACTTCCTGAAGTTCGGCTCGTGTTTGCGCCCGGTGTCACACAGTGCTTACTGCAGGTCTACTCCAGCTCCACCTCACCACTTCAACTAAAGTGCTGCTGTTGTCGGGTTCTACCCTTCTCTCGTTTGCCCTCCCAAACCCCGCCTCCTCCTGTCTTCCTCCGCCTCCGCCGTCGCCTCACAAGTCTCCGTGCCGGCTCTCGTACTTGTTGATGATGTTCCGGCAGCGGCCCAGCTCTTTCCGCATGTCGGCCACCTCCAGGCGAAGGGCGGCGTTCTCCCGCTCCAGGAAGGCGGCGCGCACCGAGATCTGGTTCTCCTTCAGCCGCCGGGCGTCCCGCGAGCGCTTGGCCGCCTCGTTGTTCTTCATACGACGGCTCCAGTACTTATCGTCCTGTCGTCGGCACCGGTGTGGTATGTTGGGGGTGTGTGGGAGAGAAGGTGAAGGGAGGAGGGAAACAGACAAACAAAATGAGAAATAAAAAAAACAAAGAGGAGAAAGCGGGATGAGATGAGGAGAAAATAGACAAAAAACAGCTGAGTCGTTCCAGCTATAAATCACCACATTCAAATCATTCACTTTATAAAAATGTTGCAATGTTTTGGTCTGAATTCCTTCTTATTGTAACTCCACAATCCCCTGTTTGACACCTTTTCAATCAACTCATTTTGAGGCTGCCTCTTTAAATCCAACACCCCGCCCCCCTCCAGCTTCCAGAGCGATACATTCTATGTCAATAAAGGGGGTTTACGACTATAATAGTTCAGAAAACGTCAGAAAATAAAGAAAGGTTGAAAAATACGACGCAAACAGAATTTAAAGATTTCTACACAGCACCAGTGGAAACTAAATTAAACTTTTCTGCACTCGTAAAGACTCCAAGTACCCAACAAAATGTATTTAACGTTTAAAAAAGTGGATTTTGCATGATATGTTCCGTTTATTTACTGTAATGTGGTGCTGATATTATAGTAGCCTGTTTACGAGGAGCTGCTCTCTACTTCACCTTTAGCTTTAGCCAGAGATCATTTTTCCAAAGCTGCAAACACATGATTGATGGATAAGCAGGACTGAACGAAGCAAGGTAAGCGCCTTCACCTCTCCATGAATTATAAACGCCTCAGGAGCTGCAGCTGCTCCGCTCTGAACTGTGAAAGCATGAGCCATTGATCACAGCTTTTCCTATTGTGCAAAGAGTTGAGTACAAAATATTTTTGGACTCTCGTCAGGAGGCATCAATACCAGTGGGCGTCACGCTTCTTTAGTCTTTTTTTTTTTCCATATCGGCACAGGAGCTGTCAAAAAGCTGTGGCCTTTGTGAGGATGAAGCTCGGGCCTTAAAAATAAACAGAACCGCTGCTGCTGTCTGTTTGAACTGGAGGCTGGAGGAAAATATGATCTGTGCTGAGCTCCGAGTGAGTCTGTTTAGTAGTTAAAAACATAAACTTTATTTAAAGTTAAAAATAAAACATAGGACACGTGGTTTCACAGGTCCACACTCAATGTAAACAAAACACTTTACCCGTAACCCAAAAATGCAGCTTCCAATAATAATTTTCTTAAATATTTAAACAAAATGTCTGATTACAGGTTTGTATGCTTGACAGCAATGCATTGTGGGAGATGTAGTACCTTCTGCTCATCAGGAACCAGCATCTTGCGTGCCTTTTTGATCATCGGCTGAGGTTTCAGCTCCTCGTCTGAAAAGCGATGCCGCCGCGGGTCGAACGCCTCCTGTCCTGGGACGCTGGACAGTGCCAGGTCTGCAGGGTCGGGGTCAAAGTTCACAATGATGTCACTGTTCCCGTTGGCAGCAGCCGGAGGTCCAGTGGGCCCTGGAGGGCAAGTGGAGGTGGGTGAGGGGTCCTGAGGCACCGCCTGCCCCCCTGGTAAAGAAAAATAAATGGTTGTTTTGTCAGAATGAACTGAACCTTGAAGGTTTAACAGTGAAATGTCAGGTGATTTAGCTTCAGCAGGTAAGATATTTATATTTTATTTGCATTTTTTTTTTTTAAATCAAGCCTTTTTTGTTTTGGTTTAACATATTTTATAAATTTGTGTAGCATACTTTTACACATTGCCCTTGACTGACGCAAATAAACAGCTTTTTTTTTTCAAGGCCTACAAATACACAGAAAATGTGTAAATATTATTTCAAAATAAGAGAAACAAAATAAGAATTTTATCTAAATTACCTTATTTGGTGAAAACAGCAGGAATTAGGGGACAAAGGAATATAAAGAAAAAGAAGCGAAATCTTTATCCTGTTATGGACAACATGTTCTAATTGAATTTAAAAGGTGGAACTTCAGTTACACAGTTTCACCACCAGGTGTCAGTATTGAATCAGAAACCCATAATACTGGCTTTCCATCAAGCCAGAAAATCAGGTTTTTATTAGATTTTTTGTGTTGCTCCACATATAAAGTATGCTTTTATCACAAAATAAACAACCATAAATAACTAATCTGATCAGACCATTTGTGTTTTATCAATCTAAACAGGTTTTATTGGTGATATTTTCAATTAAAGCACAGTATTAACACTTCACAATCCTTAAACAACAGAGTTTGAGACCTAAAATACCAGAAATAGAAATCCCAATTAAAGCTAAACCAGCCCATGGATCATGACAGTACTGTGTGCCAGTGAATGTGAAGTTCTTCCAAAATATATATATATATTTTACCCTGCAGCTATTCTGCGTTAGCATTGCCTTGCTTTTCTGAATGTAACACGATAAAACCAAGAATAGGAATTACACTCTCAGCCAAATCTCTGCACCAAAATGTCTCTGCATTTTATGAGGCTTTTCCTATTTTTAAGCTTTATAAAATCATGGAAAACATAGTGGATGTATTTTTATATATGTATTCAAATCTGTAACACTGACATATGATGTTTGGATTATGTCAGCAAGCATTGATTGTCCATTTATTGTTTTATTGTGAGGTTAGTTAATGTCCATAATTCTGTACTGAATTATTAACAATGTTTTCTATCAGACCGTAACAGAAGAGAAAAAGGAAAATGTTGGTTTAGAACTCGTCCAGTACCAGTCAGACATGTATGTGGCAACATTTGGAGGACACTTCAGTGCTCCAGGCTCTGTGCCACAGATTATAAATAGCTGCTAAGCTGCCAGTGACCATAAGCCACCAAAACAGTAGTGGAAGATAAAGCAGCAAATTCAACAAGAAGATTGCATGTTTACTGCATGGCTTTTAAAGTGATTTTATAAGGAAATAAATAGATTAACTTCTATTTAATATTCCTTCTGTTTGTCCCGTGCTAACAAGGTATATGCTAACAATACAGACACACCAATGTGATAATAATGCATTTCAAAGCTGAAAGTGTAATGCCATTAAATAAATTATTTTTTTTTGTCAAACCACAGAAAAAAAAAAAGTTTCATTTTTAGGCTTTTCTGCATTCGAAGCACGATTTGAAACTTGGAAGTCTCAGTCAGAGCTGACGCTGATTTGCTGCTCGCTTGCTGCTGTCAGTCATGTTTTTATGCACACAAACCGCAGTCCCACAGCCAAATCAGCTACAAGTTCTGCAAAACCTGACTGACGCTTCATAGGCAGGACGGGGGGGGGGGGGGGGGGCTGAGGTGAAGCCCGTTGTTAACCCCCCCACAGATATCCAGCTGAAAACACTTTCCTCACTGAGTGGATATGTAAACTTTGGTGTTTTATTCAGACTTAAACTCCAACTGAACTCTAATGATTGTTTACATTGAATTTGGCTCCTTTCTCCTATTTTGATGAGTCGATGAGAATAAAAAAAGGACGTTCAGCTTCACTTTTACACACTGTTAGGAAACGTCATGCCATAGGGCCAACATGTTTATGTGTTGTTTCTAAATGAAGAGGTCTGGATTCACCTCCAGTCTGCATCACATCGCTTCCATCCTCTCATTATCCCATAAAGCTGCTTCTCTTTGCTTTAAGCATAAGTGGGGGGAAAAAAAGGAGTTTATGTGTATCTGTTATTTTGGCTTCTGGCTGCAGACTCAGAATCAGCTTGTAAACAGAAATCTGATGGAACCGTAAAAAACACTGGAGTGTTGACTGAAACTGGTGACCTGTCACTCTGCACTCTGACACAGCTTGACAAATATCAATCTTGGCTCTGTTAAACTAAAAAGTTTAACCCTTTTCCTCCTCCCCCCACTGGCATTAATGTACATTTTTATTATTTTTTATTTAATTTGGTGATGGATTTGTCCGTTACAGCTTGTCAAACATTTTGTAGAATTTGTCACTTTAGCAATACTTGAAATCCAGTGTTATTTGTTACTTTCAAAACCTGCAAAAAACATTTGTTTTACATACATTTCTACACAGGATAGCAACTTAAATCACTTTGTGTATTTCTTTATGGTTTTTTTTCTTTTACAACTTGCATGGTTGAGCATTTGTGCTTTTAGACATTTTCCTTTTTTATAAGTCATAAAAAGAACTTGTTTTTAACAGTTTTTTTTACTAACAAACATTGATTGACCCTTTGAGTTAAATGATTGTTTTATTGATGAATGTTAAGTCTTTATTTTATTTTAAGTTGGTGTTTCATAACAAACATAAGCAAACTCTGGAGAAAATAGTTGAGTAGGTGGACTGGTCTAAAATAAATAAGTGAATAAAGGTATCCATTCACCCCTGAAATTCCTTAAACGCCTTTAATTTTTTTAAATTATTATTTGTAAAAGTGTCAAGTTAAAGGTAAGAACCAGAGGAAGTCATTTAACACCCTGGTTTTTTAAAAAAGCCCTCAGTATCGTCTGAAAACGCCCAGAAACATTTAAAGGCAGAAACAGCGTTTTAAACAAGGGTGGCATTTCTGTCCACTGTTCTCATCTTTTGTACATCTTTATGGTTTCCAATATCTTTACTCTATATGTATCTTTGTCCAGTTCATCATGTGAACCATCTGCAGCTCCGTCAAACAAACTGCTGATAATTCTCTGGCAGCTGGAATGAGCTGATCCTGGATAAGTCTGCCCAAAGCCTGATCCCAATAACAACCATTTTGAGAAAAAAATTTGAATCTGACCCAAGAACATGGCTTCCGCTGATGCCTGAGTAAACAGCCGCCAAACGTGCCCTCATCTGGCTTCATGTCCTGTCTGAGAACAGGAGGCATTTGGAGGAAGCAGCCGTTGATTCTGCTCGGATTAATTTAGCTCAGATTATGTTTTTTTTTTCATTCTGCCTGTCAAGCTTTTCTGCTCTTGTTTTTTATTGTAAATGATTTGAATTTCCGTCAGGGAATTAATTACGAGGTCTAAATTTACTCATATGGATGCAAAAATGCAGTTTTTGGTGTTTCTTTTCATTTGAAATAATTATATTTATATACTTTGACACTTGTCAGTTCTGTTTGGTGACATTCAAGGTTTAAAACTGGAAGCTTCATTTCTTTAGTCTGGTTAAGAAAACTAAGTTGAAATCCTTCATTTTGAAGTCTTTATCGCCTCAGGATGAGAGCAGTTGATCCTCAGCAGGACTGTTTGGAAGCATACTGATGAGTTTCATGTCTTCTAGCGTTAAAAACATCAAGAACGTTTCCTGTTCCTGTTTTTGTCAAGGATTCGACTCTGTCCTTCTTCCAAGAGTTGACATTTCGCTCTGATGTTCACCAATCGGGGGGAGGTCAGCTGTCGTGGGCCGAGACGCCCACAGCAGCAGAAAATAGACAGGTTGAGGTTTGAGAGTCAGGTGAGCAACTCTTCCTCTTGACTAATCTCTTGTTTGATCCATCTAAACGCACATGATCCACCTACACGTGAGGCTGAATGTAACCAGCTCACAGCTGCTCTCGTGGGGTGGCAGAAAATATATTACAGCTGGAAAATCTTCTTGATGTGATGCAGGTAAGTTAAAATAGATCATTAAAACATAAAAGGCATCATCTTCTGTCCTTCAACACAAGTTCATGCAATTTCCAGCTTTTTCTTATGTAATAGGAAAACACAAAACCTTCAACAGATATCTTCATGCTAATTGCTCGAGAATCAAGGTAACAATTACCATTTAGTGGAATTACTGTTTTTCAGTTGATTTTTGTGTATCTTTTTACTGGCTTTTCACACTCAACAAACGGCTCAGTGTGGAGAAGTAGGTGAAGAATCCAAACGCAGGACAGGGAGACGGGAGGAAAACAAACCTGATGAACTTTGCTAAAGTAAAACAAAACTACGGAGCTGCAGCAGCGAGATAAACATATAAACAGATCTAAAGGTAAACTGAAGAACAGGAAACCAGGTCGAACATTCAGAGGGAAACTAACGATGCAATGAGTAAAAGCTAAAGGTAGCGTCTCACCCGGCTGTGACTGCTGGCAGTTCTTAGTGAGCAGCCTTTGTGAGGGAGTCTCCAGAATGTTACAAAATGTTCACATGGGCTTCCTAATTTCCTCATTTGTGCCACAGAGACTTACAGTCGTATCACTTCAAAAAAATGATGAAACAAACTTTCTCCAAAATTAGCCACAGAGTCTCTGCAGGCGTCTTGAACCAGGAGCACTAGAACTGAATTTTGACTCTTTTATGTCCAGATCTACAAAACACACCAGTGATAACTAATATTTCTTTCAAAAAATTTGTTTAAATTTGTCCATTTTCAATACAAAAGTAGATTAAATTATGAATATGAGGATACCGGCCAAGATGGGAGCTACACCTTTATTTTTTAGTGTCTAAATTAGCCGTTACAATCATTTGTTAGCTGTAGCTATCACATATTAGTTAGTTTTGCTGTTTTTGGCATGTTTTTGTGTAGGGGTCATTTAGACAGTAAACCCTGATAAACAGTAGCAACAAACCAGGAACATTAGCTACGCCACCCGCTTTGAGTATTATCAGTTCATTAAATGGACGTTATTAGCAGAAATTTGAACCAAATCGCACGGCTGGTTAATAGGATTTTGGTTTTCTAAGATTAAATATGTGACCCATCACATCGAAATGAGGATTAAGTCAAATTTGGTCAAAATGACCAGATTCATTTTCAGATTCCTGGCTTCAAAAGCTGCATTTTGATACTTAGATCATCCTGATATCATTAGTGGATCCAGAGATGTGATTTAATTTGTCTTGTTGGTTACAATAATGCATAAATTATTGGTCTAAATCATAATTTTATGTAATTTTAATGAGGATTTTTTATGTCATTTTAAAGAAGAAACCTCAAATAGTATTTGAATATTGAGATTTCCCAGCTGGAAAGAAACAAAAGCTTTGATAGCTCACAGGGAAAATCTGTTTTTTTGTTGCAAATCCTCAAAAAAGTTCTTCAGAAATTTTTTTTAGGATTATATTTCAGACAATTCATTCAAATGACATTGATAATACATTTATTTGTTATATTTCGACAAAATGTAATTTTTGAAACATTTTAATCAAAACGCTATATTTGCTAATTTCTCCACATCTCACTTTTAGACTTAATCCTTGTTTCGATGTGATGGGTCACATATATTCCCTTCTCCCGTCGTCAAATAAACCAAACTAAAAACACAAATGTTTCAGTAAATGTTTAACGCACCACAGAGATCAGCTGATTAAAGTTTGAAACATGAGCAAACCCGGTTAGCAACTGTTAGCAGTGTTTGGGGCGACCACCAGCTACAGCCTGGAGCTCCAGAGCGAGCCAAGTGAGCTCCGAGTCCCGGGGGAGGAGCTAAACCCACTTCACCTAAAAGCATACTATCAGGCATACAAATGATTGATAAGTGCCTTCCGATAACCTCCAATAACGTCCATTTAATGGACTGAAAACATTTAAAGTGGGTGGCTACGCCCTTATTTATTGTAGCCCTTTTAGTTTAGTGGTACTACAATCTTGGCTTATTCTGAGTCAGAGCTTTTGTTGGTAATATTTGCTGCAGTGTGATTGGAAGGTTGCTGGTTCAACTCAACAAATCGATAACAAAAATGTGGATATAAAAGCATCATTGGTCCTGTGGAAGCCCCACTGCTCCACGTGTGTGAAAAATGCAGAAAAATCATTTTTCCTTTGGGGTTCAATATTCATTTATGCTTTATTTGCCACCATTTATTTAAATACTGAATACGAAAGCTTTGATACAAAAGAAATACCTCACTACAATTCAAAGGGATCGTGACGGGTACGGTTACATGATTGTTGGTGTCATCTAACACAATTGTTGAGTTAGACAAAGCAATCTGACTCACCACTTGCTTTAGTTTAAAACAAACATTTTGGCGATATTCTTAAGCAAACAGTGTTAAAACTGTGCTAAGGCAGTAAACACTTAAATACTGATAACAGCAAAAAGGCAGGAACAGTAGCTACACTCTTATTTAGTTTAGATGTAGTATTACAGTCAGGTCTTTTGTTGGTAATATGTACTACAGTATATTATAGTACAGTGTATTTACTGTAGTGTTAATAGCAGAAGCAGTAGTTGTAATGAAATAAGAGATTAGAAATGTTCTTTTTTCCGCAGTGACCTGAGGATGAACTCTGAGTTGCTGTTTGTAGCACAAACTGGAAATGCGAGATGTAATGAGTGTGTTACGTAAAAAGAGCTCCCCTCCCTGCAATGTAAACATGAAGACAGTTCCCATCTCTGCTGTCTTTCTTCACTGTTTAACTTTAAAGCTTTAGATTTACAGCACATTAAATTCCTGAGTTCAACAGTTAGAAAGTTTAGTTTTTCTTTCGTTAAATTTACCCTTTCATTTATATTTTGCAGTTTCAGATGACTGGTTTTTAAGTTTAAGTTTTGAGTTTAAAGAAGTATTTTAATGCTGACAAAGTATTAGAAGACGTAAATGTAAGAAAAATCGATTTTAAAGTTTTGCGAAGAGAAAAATTTTCCCATTTTACAGAATTTTTCACATCGGGTCTCAGAGTCAAACGCAGCAACACTCTTGTGCAAACACAAACAGGTTCGGACCCGCAAACTTAAACAAACAAAAAGGCACGGCACGTGCATGTTCACATGAGCATAAAACACTGGAACACACCATCACATCACACCAGGAGTGTTGTACCTAATGTCAACTCGGTTATGTCACAGCTTCACAAAGATCATAGTGACCTCCCACTTCTGTCACTGCCATCGTTCCACATCACCGCTGAGGAGCTGCCAATGGTCAGATCGGATTATGACACACTGATTGGGCCCCTGAAGGCATCACATGACTGCGTGAAGATGCCAGGTTTACTGTAACCATGGAATGCTGATGCTGACTGAAGGCGGCAGCCGGTTTTTTTCAGATTTTCCACTCCACAGAATCTTTCCAATGACACGGCTTTCCGCAGATATCTCACAAAGTACAACAGCAACAAATCCTCCAAACCAAATCGTTTTACAGTAAATCAGTACAGCACAGGTGGTCCTGGATCTGACTCGGATCTGCTTTTAGTTGTGTTACAGTGATGCATTTCATCATAAAAGTTACTTTAGCATCTTAAAATCTGTTCAAAATGTGAGAAAGAGCAAAGACAATCACATCTGTTGACAAAAAGTGCACTCTCGTCCTTCTGTCCGTCCGTCCGTTTTCTTCCACTTAACCGAGGTCGGGTCGCGGGGGCAGCAGCCTAAGCAGAGAGACCCAGACTTCCCTCTCCCCAGCCACTTGGGCCAGCTC
>JARVJO010000155.1:18028544-18043739 GCA_031762555.1 Cynodonichthys magdalenae | reverse complement strand
TGCGTGCTGCCTCTCCTCCTCCTGCTTGGATGATCTCTGCAGCGGCACGTGATGTGGCGGCCGCACATGGCCCGAGCGTGTGAGAGACAGAAAGAGAGCGAGAGCGATTTCAAAACATGCAAAGCGAACTCTCTACCCCCCCTCGGGCGCTGCTCGCTCAGGCTGTGCAGAGTTACAGAGTGCAGAGTCAGTGTCTTATTTACCCCTCGCTCCCCTGAATTAATCACAGCCTTGAATGTTAAATCTTTGACCCCCTCAGAGCTGCATTCTTCTGCTCTCCACACTTTTAATGAAAAACTTCACCAGTTTTATCCCAGCTTCTAACAGTGTTCTGACACCAAACTCTTTCTTAAACTCATTTATGAATTTGGAACAGTTTCATCTCTGTTTTGACACTGATGTTTGGCTTCAGTTTGAGACAAAACAAGTCCAAGATTTATGGTGGAGTTCATGTGTCGGTCCAAAGGTCAAGGATGTTCTGATGAGAGCTTAGAGAGAAACTCTGATATGAGCCACATTAGTTAGACTGCTAACCAAAGATGAACACCTAATGAAATAATAAACCACTGGCTCATAATGACAGTTATACTGGTCCACAACACAAAGAGCGACAATTTTCCAGCAAAATGTGCAATAAGGCAAAAGATGGACAATATGTGTCTGTTAGCAAAATATATCAGAAGTGTCCAATCCTGGTCCTCAAGGACAAACATCCTGCATGTTCTTAAATGTTTCTCTGCTCTGACACAACTGGTTTAAATGTGTTATTAACAGACTTCTGCAGGAGCAGGGCAAACAACTAAAATAGGATTTGAAACCACTGTCATAAATTGTCTCTATTTTCTGCTGCTTATCTGTAGTCAGAGAAAAACCCAGACATCCCTCTCCTCAGCAACCCCGAGGCGTCCCCAGGCCAGAGAGGACACATAACCAGCGAGTCCTGGGTCCTCCACCTACGAGTGGGATGTGCCTGGAACTCCTCTAAAGGGAGGCGTCCAGGAGGCATCATGATCAGATGCTTGAACCACCTCAACTGACTCCTTTCGATGTGGAGGAGCAGCGGCTCTACTCGGAGGTCCTCACCCTAAGGCTGAACCCGGCCTACGAAGGAAATTCATTTTGTATCCAGGATCTCGTACTCTGGGTCATGGTCCACACCTCATGACCACAGGTGAGAGTTGGAACATAGGCAGATCAATGAATCGAGAGATTTACTTTTCAACTCAGCTCCCCCCCCCCAGTGGTGTGAAGGTCTTGACCTGAAGACATCAACAGAACCCCATCATCCGCGTAAAGCAGAAACGAGACTCTGTGGTTCTCAGTCCAGACACCCTCCTCTCCACGACTGCACTTTCAGATCCTGTCCATAAACACTACTGTTTGTTGTGTTTTTACTCTCATAAAGCTTTGGATAAATTTTAGCTTAGAGTGTTTTCACACCAGGAAAGTCTTTGGTCCACTTGTCTGGACCAAAGAGAGGACTTTATTTATTTCCTTTGGTGCGGTTTGCATTCACATTGTGCTTTTTGCAAGCGGACTATATTTATAAACAAAGCCATGCAGGTGACGCTCATTGCTCCCATTGGACAGAAATGATGGGGGCGGGACAGAGCACAGACAGGAAATAAAGATGGTGCTAAAACAACTGACTGTTAAGAATATGAAGAGCAGCTCATTCAGTGGTGGTTTAACGGTGATTTACTTATAATTTTGGGACAACGTTGTTAAATGTGTACCGCAACCTAAAGGAGACAGATGCTCCACGTTCCCTGACCCACAACGGCTCATTTTTTGTAGCCCTGAAAGGCTAATGTTTCTTAGAAACGGTGGCTCATGAAGTTCAAAAAGGCGCATGTTTCCTGTACACTCACATGTCGTAATATCAGGATGATGCATTTAAATTCCCAGGAACAACACGTCCAGAATCAGTACATATTATTTACACGCTGACTCGTGTGGCAGCACATTAAATGAAAGCATTCTGCACATCCACCACATGCTCAGATCCACCTCAACGTGTCGTACGTAAGGTTGTTTTAGAGTCGTGTCCAAGTTATGGACTGGAGAGTAATTCGGCTACAAAATAACAAAACTTCAACAAAGCAGTAAAATGTGAAGAAAATGTTGCTGCTGAAAGACAAACTAAACAAACTTAATAAGGAACAAGCTGGTTTTTCTCAGAACCAGTATTGTTGCAGCAGTAGAATCAAATTATTTTCTAACTGCCTATATTTTTTTGTCAAAGTTGAACAACTTACTTTGTGCCACATTAATGCAGATAATCACATGATACATGAATCCTACAGGCTGTTTTAAAGACCATCAGATAAACAACAGGACCTCATTGTGTTCAGGTTTACATTAACAGACATTAAATTTTACTGTTGCTCCTGCTTCAGTTTCATAATCTCAGCTTTTATTGTTTGCTGTTCGTCTATGTTTCTGTCAGCACCGTGCAGAAGCCGAACAGATTCCACTGTGGATTTGACAAACAGATCAGCCTTGGGCAAGAAATCATCTGACTAAATATACAAGTTGTTATTGAGATGTTGGAGTTTTTTTCACCAGTCGAACTGTCAGTGGAGACGATTTGACAATAGGAGACAATCTCACGGCAGGTTTTGTTGTCAAAGGTGACGTAATCTTTGTGTTCTCCACTTTATCATCTGCTTGTCGTCCTTTGTGTTATTTGAAAAGGTGAGCAAGCTCATGTGTTCACACTGCAGTTTATCCAGTTTATGCATTCTCTAATTTGGATATGCTCAGGAGAATCTGAGGATAAAAGTTTTTTTATTCGATTAAATGAGACCTGCAGAGATAAACTCTAATAAAAAATTAAAAAAAGCACCTGAAATTCAGCTGATCAGAACTGCAGCTGAACCAAACAATAAAATACAGATAGAGTTTTGTTAGTTTCTATTTAATATGCTGTCAGTTTTATCAGGTGCTCATAATCTTGCTTTATTAAAACAGCAACGCTTTAAACTTTTAATTTCATCAACCCAGACAGGATTGATTAATTAAATCATTCTGATTTTGTATGTTAAACAGTTTTGTACAAAATGTATATTAATGAACTATAACAATACAGATGCAAAGAAAAAAAAATCCTAACCAGCTGTGTTAAAATGTGAAAATGCTGATTCAGCACTCATACAAAACTATGTAAACAAAGTATTAAAATGAATTAATCAAATGATATATAAAGAATTAATAAAATGCCTCCAATAGCTTTCTTTTAGGTTTTAGCTCGATTTTCATTAGCAGCACGGTGTTGCGGTGGTTAGTGCTGTTGTCTCACAGCAAGGTCGCAGGTTTGCCCTCCCGTCTGGAGCCTTTCTGCACGGAGGTTGAACGTTCTGCACGAGTAAACTAAAAATATGCATCTTAGGTTGACTGGGAACTCTAAAGTGTCCTCAGGTGGTTGTTTGTCTCTGTGTGTCCATGTGATGGACTTGTGACCAGTGGAGAAAAGGCACCGGCTCCCCCGAGACCCATAAAAAGAAAATAAATATAAAATAAAATAAAATGGAATAGTTTGATTCAGTTCTCAACATTCTAGTAGAAAATGTAATTTTTCTAGTCATTTTGGGAACTCATTTATTACATAAAGGACTTAAAGGATAAGGGCACAAAATCTGGTTAGAAATTTTCTGCTTTTATCAGATTTTCTTGGTTTTAAAAACAATAAAAAAGACAGAAGCATCAACTGCCTTTTGCTGTGAGGCTCTACTGTCCTCTGCAAACATCTGGCAAAAACTGGGGTTTCTTGTTCTTACAGTGAATACAAGCTCACATTTATTCAATTTAAGATTATTTTTCTTCCATTTCTAATGTAACTTAGTGTCATTAATTCTAATTTACAGGATTTGAAGGAGCAAGTGGATGAAAATATTTGGAAAACGTCTGACAAAAACCACAGCTGCAGCCAGACCTTTTTGCTTTTCCTCCCATCTGAGCTGTTCTCCATTTTGCCTAGCATGAATTAAAATCAAAGTAAAGCATGTGCATGTGGATGAGATTATTATTTCCAGCCTAGTTTCCATCCATTTCTCTGCTTGAGTCTCTCTCTCTCTGTAGTAACACTTCAGCTCCAACAACGACCTGAGGGATTTCTGGCTGGATGCATCATGCTCAACCCAGTCACGTGTTTATAATACAGACTAAAGAGCACACACACACACACACACACACACACAGAAAGATGAAAGCATAGTCCCATTAAATCCTACATAGTTGCATGCAAATGCCAAGGCAAAGACAAACAAAGACGGTCACAAAGTTCTGCACAGAGCAAACACACAAATCCATAAAGGTAGGCATCTGCACAAACACACTGCTGCAGTGAATTCATGGGCTTTTGTAGAAGCACTAGAGGCAGGAATGAAGCTGCAGCAGCGTTCTCTCTTTTTTAGCAGCTTATGTGTCCTGACTGAACCTGCGCTGCTTTCCTTTTTTTTTCTCTCTGTATCTTATTTTTTCTGTTATCACACACGACTCTGCAGCTCATTTTCACAGGCAAATATCTCCCCTATTGTTTATGAGTCAGAATTAAAAGACAAACACAATGTCCCCGACAAATTTTTCATAATCCGATCCTGCTGGGAAGCAATTATTTCCATCTGTTTTGACGCGATGATGTATTTCTAAACTGCAGCACTCGTTATTTTAACGATAGTTCTTGTCTTTATGCAAACGCAGCTTCAAACAGAAGCTAAATTTGATAAATGTACAACTTTTTATAAAGGTGATAACTGTGAGTTCAAATTACACTTCACACCCCTTCAACAAAAAATACATTAATAATAAAGAGAAAACAATTAATATTCATGTTGCCAAGGACATTTGGTAAAGATTTAAAGTTTGCACCGAAACTGAAAATTCTTCAAACAATTCTGAGACACACTTACATTTCTTCTACTCATTCTGTCATCTTTTATTTAAATAAGTATATCCATCCATTAAAACATTTACAAAGCCTGAGTCTTTCAGAAAAGATCACAGACTTATTAAGAATGGATTTATGGTTTCAATTACTCAAAATTGAAAGTTATCAAGATTTGTGAACTCTACAAAAGACAAAAAGAAATGAGGAAGCGACAGACAGAAAGGCCTTTTCTGATGTTCTCAGAGCTCTGGTTTGCATCAAAAGCAACCCAGAGAGGAAACCATAAATTATAAATATGTAGTGAATAAAAACCCAGGCTGTTAGAGAGAGCAGAGGAGGGTCGGAGAACACAGTGTCAGCCATTCATCGCACTCAGATAGAATTAGAGTCCTACTCTGGTTATTGTTAGAGACATCAGATTGTTGAATTTGTTAATGCAATGCATCGTGGGTAGTGTCAGATCACATCACTGCCTCTGCGTGCACTGATTCATGTTTAAGAGTACCAGTTTGTGAAATCAATCCCATTCAAGATGGCCGCCACAGCTAAGCAATCAGCAAACAAAAAATGGCTCCAACTCAGTCAGTTTTACAGATTCTGAGCTAGAATTTGTTTTTTAGTAGCTAAACTCTTACAATCAACATTGCATGTTAGCAAAATATCTCACGAATCACTGGATAGATTTGGATTGAACTTTCAGCGTTAGATGTGCAGCTCTGACTGACGAGGTCAGCAGAATATTGTGATTAATGCAGATTAATCTGGAGATTATTTGACGATGAGTTGCAGCAACGTTTGCTTTTAAACTCACTCACCATGTAGACACTCCGGTCCTCCCATCATGCTTTGCTGCTGTTGAGGTTGCGGCGCTTGCTGCTGGACGGTCTCCAGTCCGAGAAGCGAGGAGGATGATGACGAAGAGGACATGGAGGAGGAAGAGGAGGAACAGGGTGGAGGAGACGAGGGAGGACACTGGGAGCTCTGGTTGGGGATGGCAGACTGGGAGCTCTGGGAAGGAAAATCAGAATGAAATAATCTTTATTTTGATTCAATGTTTGAACAACCAAAACTACAATCCTCAGAAATCCCAGTGCAGAAAACTGAAAACATAATTAAATCTCCTCCAAATGGGTCCTAGTGGGGGTCATCTACTTCACAACACAAGTGCTGAGTGTCCTTTTGTTGACATTTTAAAATGTCCTCAAGCTATGTTCACAACAAAAGGTCTCTTTTTCAAAAAGACCTGAGCAAATTATTGCCAACGAAGTGACCTTATCAAACACTAAAATGGCTGCAACTCAGCCAATCTGACAGCTATTGATTTAAAACCTGGAGTGGTAGTAGCTGAGAGTCATTCCCACAACAAACTCTGAGCAATAACTGTCTGTTAGCAGAATATCTCATAAACCACTGAATGAAATTTAGTGAAACTCTCAAAAATAATCATTAAATGTGCATCAACGGCTCGTCAACCCAATTCAAGATGCTGCTGACAGCAAAAAATTACTGTAACTCAAACATATTTACAGATACTGAGCTCAAATTTAATGTGGTAGTAGCTGAGAGTCATCCTGAAAATATCACATGAAATATCATCATTTATAAGGCTGAAGAATCCCACGGAAAAATGCAATATGTGGACGTTACTTTAATAATTTATGCAAACTCGTTGCCTCAAAAAGATCTATTTATTGAAAATAAATAAACTTTAGTATGCAGAAGTTGTAGACCGTAAGTTTGCACAACTCAACTAATTTGATTATTTTAAGTATGTTATTTAATCGTACACAACTAATTTAGTGATTTTTTTTATTTCATCTTCATTGTCTTTAAAAACTTTCAGAAGTTGGCATAAGTTGTCTAAAACATCAAAGTGAGACAGGGCCTTAAAGTACATACAAGTAATTCTTATATTGTTACTTTTATTTTGTTATATTTAAACAGAAACATGAAACATTTACTTCTTTACGTTAAAATTTAACACGTCGTTAACTCAATATGAGAGGAGTTGCTTATGCACTCTAAAAATTAAGGGTTGAATTTACTTAACCAAGTTATGCAAAGCATTTTTTTAAGAAAATGTGTCCAGTTTTTTATTTTCTCAACTCGGTTTAGTGAAACCGGTTGGGTTCAGTAAATTCATTTCATTTCTTAGAGTGTGTGTAAAAGTAATTTGAATATTGTGAGCAGGTTTATGGATTTCACTTAAGTACTTTTCTTATCAGTGAAATTATTTTTTAACCAATCATTTTCTATTAAGGTGTTTTTTTTTCTTTTTTCTTAGTTATTTCTTTCAAGTATTTTATACACCTCTGAAAAGTCTTTCTATATTTCTAAATACTTCAACAGGTCAAGCTAACAAAGTGACTAGCATATTATAAAAAACATTGTCAAATTAGGCCTAAATACTGTTTTCTGTTCAATCATGTGAAATACTGTATTTAGCCTGAGTCTCTAATCCTGAAGTTTTATGTTTCTACAGAATCATTTCATTCCTTGGTATTTACAGCCAGAGCTGATGTGCTGATCCATTCGTGTTTTACCACATTAAGACTTAACGGGAAAAGCTCTGCAGATACAACAGATAAATAAGAAGATGTGACAGCGTACAGGATGTTGGCTGTGAACAGCTGTTCTGCCTGGATGTGCTGAGAAATGCACGGAGCTGTAATATGGAAACATTAACCTCTGGAACCTCATTAAGCCTCCTGGGATTTGAACTTGCGGTGCTTTAGATAAGACAGATGTGTTCCTATTACACCCCTGCGATTTAATGCATTGTCAGGACAACAAGTCAAGCTGCGTTAAACAAATAGCAGAAGCTGCTTCTGCACATCCGTCAGAGCGGTTGGTGCTCGGGTTCAGAGAGAAAAAAAATGTCTGGCTTTTGGTTTCACCTGGGAGGGGATCTGAGCGCTGGTGGAGCTGGGTCCGTTCTGCATCCCCATCCCGTTCTCCGTCAGGAACTCCTCCAGGTCCATGTACTGCAGCTGGAACAGACCTCCGTCGCAGGGCAGGGTCCGCTCCCACAGCATCGGGCCCAGGAAGGCGGACTGGGAGTTGGGTCGCAGCGGGCCGGAGCCTGGGGTTCCTCCTACCCCGCCCGGCCCTCCGGCACTAACGCCCATCGAGTCTTCATCGGAGTCCAGGGGCTTGTCTTTGTCTGGAGAAGACAAACGTAAATAAATAAATAAATAAAACACCAAACATTATGTTTAATTGTCTTGCTGCAACACAAACAGAGGCTGTGGATATTGCTCTGACTATCAGGGGGAATAAAAGCTGTTTACTGGAGTGTTTATCCTATTTGTGCTGCGGTGGAAGAGATGATAAAGGAGCTGAAACTCAGATCCATTTTAACAAGGTTAGCTCGGCTGCACGGTTAGAAATATTTAAATGTGGGAGTTTCTGCTACTAAAACCACCTAAACAGACTTTACCTGCACAGAAAAATATCAAACCCACTGAAATCTAATTATTTAACACCTCTTAACCTTCAAAAGATGTTTCAAATAAACCAAAACAAACTAATAGTGTCTAATTAAAGCATCATTTCTCTTTTGTAAATGACACACAAAGGTGATGAGTGTTTCAGAATGTCAAATAAAAGTTGGGTGAAACACTTTAAAGAACTACATCAAAAATAAAGAAAATGTCTGATGGGTATTTTCAGGTTGGATACTCAACAGGCAACACACAGACACAGATCTATTATTTTAATTCTCCATTTTAGTTCACATTAGTGCCATCTTTTGAAAATGTTTTTGTGTGGATGTGGGTCTGTGTGGCCTTGTTTTTCCTACATCGTGTGGACAATTTTCCCTAAAAAGCAGCCTCGTGGCCTGGTCCCCACGGATCCAAATGCAAGTTATGGGTGGGGGGTTAGGTTTAGGACCATGGTGTGAATTGAGTTTAGGTTAGTTATAGGGTCAGGCAGGTTCCTGTGAGGTTAATTTTAGGGTAAATGGTCAGGGTTAGGCTATAAAATGGCCAAAAAATGAATGGAAGTCAATGCACGGTCCCCACGGGGATATAGAAACGAGACAATGTGTGTGTGTGTGTGTGTTTAGAACTGGTCACCACATCCATGCTATCACGCATTGCTTTAACCTTTTCAAAGCATATTAAACAACTGACACATTGACACAAGCAATTATACCACAGAAAAAAGGGCAATTCATTGTAAAAAATAAATAAATAAAATTCAATATAATAACTGAATTATAAGAATCTCTTATGTTTGGTTCAGTAACAAATTTAAGGAATGATTTTTATTATAAGCTTTTAGGAGTTGAATGTGGTTTAAACCAACATGACACTTGTTTTATTCACAAAATAAACAACATCTCAGTCTCCTAACTTGAATTTTTTCAGCCAACATGCAGCTGAACACACAGAGGAGAATACAAATGATGCAGTAAGTAATCCAATAATAAAACAGTATTAGGTTAACAAAAGTTTAAAAATGTAGAATAACTTACATTTATCACAAACAATGTCTGCAGATGGCTTTGATTTCAAAATTGAGTTTTATTGACTTGTGAGCTGTCCGTGGTTCTGAACCATGAGCAACAACAACAAGTAGATCTATTCTGTCAAACAAACAGTGCTTTTACTAAATTACTTTCATTTATTTAGCTTGAACTAAATAATCAGTGATCGGCTGATCAGAGAAGTAAAAAATGTTATTTTCATAAATCCAGATGTTTAATTTGAAAGATAAATTAGGGACAGATTCAGGTTATAATCATATTTCATGCTTTAAATAAAAAAATTAGCCTTTAAATAGAACAGAAACTGGGAGTTTAGCTTTATGAGCTCTTTCGGCAGCACAATAGATTAGTTTAAACTTTTAAAAACATACATGTTTCCTCTGCGTTCAGGTCCAGGCCTCGTTTAAAAACGAGATCTGAAAGCTCACTGGGATTTGGTTAAATGGTATACAAATAAATCAATCTTTCAAAATAAAGCAACAAAATTAATATCTAAATAAACAAAACTTCACGGGAGGTTTGTTCTGCTGCCTGTGAGGACTTTTTTTGTTTTAGCTTTCTGCAAAGCTCGTTGCTACAGTCGTTAAAAGAGCACCTAAAAATAAAGTTGACTGACCCTGACCTCTGACCTCACAGAGAGGTGGTGAGTCTGATGGAAAAACTGATGCAGCATCAATAAACCATTTACTCTAAACAGGAACATAACTGCAAAGAGCTGCAGCGCTGGTTTCGTGCCACAATCCTGGTGATATTATTCTGAAGAATTACACGACCACAAGTGCATAATAATAAAAAAACATGGCAAAGTGAATCATGAAGCATGATAAAATAATAATAAAAAAACATATTAAACCAGGCTGGGATGGCAGAGAGAGTGAACACTGAGAGAGGCTGAAACTGAAAAATATGAACACACAAGGTCAGAGCGAGAAACCAGTTGGATGGAGGGAAGAGGAGGGCAGAGAAACACAACTGTTGTTTTTATGTTTTTATCATCTTTCAGCAGCATCTTCATCACCTGTCTGCTGGAATCAAAAAATATTAAACTTGCTCTAAACAAGGAATCCTGATGGAAATTGCCTTTTTTCCCTTTTATTTGAGTGCATAAAAGAACAACGGATTGTTTTCCTAATTTTGTGATGCTTCATTTTAAAGGACCAAATGAGTTCTTCAGCAAAAGCATCTGGTCCTGCTTCAGTTTCTCAATAAATGCATTTTCATGTAATCTTCAAAATGGTTTTTTTTAATTGTTAGAATAACTCTCATAGCAGTGACGTGCACGCACGGAAAGTTAAAAGAAGACAATGCTACACACATTAAATTGTGATTTTTAAGCAATGTTTTGTACTATAAACACATTTTCGATTAAATTTAAACAATTTTTTTATATTTTTCTTATTTAAAATTGCTGAATTTCCTCTTTTCTTGTTCAAACAAATCAAGCTCCGCCTCCAGATTGCACAATTCTTTCAACCACGCTGTGTCTCCACTGGAATTGCACAATCCCTGCTGCACGTTATGCAGTGAGAGCAGATGTCTCTATACGTCGCCAGTAAAATAAGTCTGAATTTTTTTATTTACGCCTGACTTTTTCACTTTCTGTTGTTTTTTACAGTTTAGCTGATGTTTATTATATAAATATATATTTGTGTAACGTGTTCTGGGAGCTGAAATGGCTGAGAAAAGACAGGAATGGAGGCTGGCGGTTCTCAGACTCGGGGTACGGGGGTGCTCGTGAGCTCAGAGAATACTCTGAGCTGCAGAAGAAGTAACGAAAGTTACAGTTAGCAAGCAAAGTGCAGCGTTTTTGGTACCTGCTTTGTTATTTTTCAGTTTAATCAAGTAAAAAACAAGTAAAGTGCAGCAGAGATCGATTATTTGTTTTCTCTCTTGCCAAACCTGACTTTAAGATTGGAGAATAATATATTTTAAAGCTTAAACAAATTTCTAAACTGGACTTTCAATGGAAACAGCAGGTAAAAAAGACCCACACCACAGCTGAGACGAAAGCTATTTTGAAACAAAAAGAGTGTCTGTGTGGATGTCTTGAGAGAAACCTTTTCCCCATTTATTTTTTAGCTTGACTCTGACTGCTGTCGACTGAAGGTAAGATACTGACAACTCATAATTCCTCTGCACAATCCTCTTAAACTGTGAAAAACACACTTCTCGCCTGTGGGAGAAAAAAATCTCCACTGATTCTCAGGAGATGATGATTGCATGTATGAAGCCTTTGAAATGTCAAACTCTCAAAAACTATTTTACTGATGGTAATAAATGTTTAAAATCAAAACTTTTACCCAGACTTTGATGCTGAACAGCTCTGACATAATGTGGCTTTGTAGGAAATACTGAGCCCACAAAAGCTGCAAAAACACCCATAAGTGACTAAAAAGAGTCTTCTGCAGACATTTTCAAGCATTTACCTGAAAACTGAAGACCTAAAAGCAACATCAGGGAAAGTAATCATTTCTAAAAAGCAGTGGGAGGAAAGAAGGAAAGAATAATATGGATGATAAATGAACAGGAGGAATAACTTGGCGCAGAAGTGACTGTGACACTTTGAACAAAGTGGAAATGTCATTAAAGTGTGACAGACTTAACAAACGGCAGCAGAGAGAGAAAAGATAATGTTGCAGTGAGACTGAACAAAAAGAGAGGGGATCTGTGCACATTTAAAAAAAAAAAGAAATGCAGAATTGTGGCTTATGCCCAAGAGATGAGAGTGTGTAGTGTAAGAGACAAAAAGCAGAAAGACAAACCCTGAGAAAATGTAAATGAGCAGAGGGACCATGGCAGAAAGTGAAAGACGGAACGACCGCTTGAGAAGAGAGCAAGACAGAGAAAGAGGAGAAACTCAAAGACTTGTGAGAGAAAAGAGATGTGCGAGATGGAGTGGGTGTTTGTGAAGGCGTCAAACAAAGCTAGCCAAGAGGGGGGGGGGGGGGAAAAAAAGCAGGAGGGTTAAGGAGTAGCATCCACTCAACACGGAGGAGGGGGAAAGGCAACAAGGACCAGAAGCAAACTGAAAAAATAAAAATAAATTGTGTTTCACTTGGCGTCAAAATGCATCACCTATCAGGGGGAACTCTACGTGTGCTGAAGACTGGGCTAGTGGGGGGGTTGAGATGCTTTTTGACTCCTCAGAGAGCCTGTCATCTACGCTCACCATCATTCAAAAATGAATTAACTTTAAAAATCTAGAGTTGGGTTTCCCAAATGACAGACTGCGGTCCGAATTCGAAACTATGAGAGGTCTTGTCTGGACCCAGATTAGTTGTTGATTTTAGTTAAATAAAAATATTGATTATTTGTAATAATTAAAAACTACTCATCTAACTGAGCTGCAGTTGCATCAAACAACCACCAGGGGTCACCAACTATCAGTAAAAACTGGACAGTGATTGTATTTATTTATTATTATCATTATTATTATTTGTTGTCCATCTGTGTGATCGGTTCATTTTATACTTCTGGGAACTATTTCCTCATAAGGCTCTTGATCTTGTTTGCGCAGCTGAACGTAAAATAAATGTATTGTTTTTAAATATAGCGTTGATATGTTTGATGAAGTAAGAACAATAAAATCAATGCAAATTAGTACAATGTCCTTGCAAAGCAGCCAAGATCTGCTCAGTGAGTCTGTTGGGGGGGGGGGGGGGGGTTAACAGCTGACTGGGAGTTATGATGTCCCAGCCAGAGAGGAAGAAGAGTTAGTCTGGTTAATATTTGTGGTGGCAGCTGGTGGATGAGGAAACAATTCTGTCATCTCTGTTCTAACAGTGGAATGAATCAGATTCACATAAAAAAAAACTCCTGCTTTGGCTGGATTTGGATTATATATTTTGTTTAATATCTATATTAAACACCCTCTCCTTCCTTATTTCCTGTGAATGCTTAACACTATAAAGTACAGAAGGAAAAAATGCCCAAAAATAATAATACAGCACAAGCAGTGAAAACAGTGCATGTGAGTGTGTTGGGTAAGCAGCTCCTCTGTATTTTACAATACCCACTCAGTCACATGCACACACACACACACACAAATAATCTTTGTAATGTCCTGAGAGAGCAATCATTAATGATTGTTTGGATTTCAGATCAGGAATCAAACAGGTGATTTTTTTAAGGCAGCCATTTCTCCCCTCTTTGATTTTCTTTGAGTCCAATTTAAATCACAAAGTTGACCATGTAGAATTAAATTTGTTCTTGCTGAACTTCAATGCATCACACAAACAGTGAGATGTGTAAAACAAATAAATATATATACATTAAATAATAAAAAAGGAAAATTGTAAAGGTTTATTCCAGAGTGTGATTGGTTGATTGAGGTAGTTCCCTTTAAGACAATTCAAGCACATAAAATCCCCCCCCCCAAAAAAAAGAAAAAAACACGCGCACACATGAGCACGTGCGCTCACTCACCCTTCATCTCGCAGCAGTCCTTGGCGGCTCTCTGGTCGGCCTTGATTGGCACCTGGAGCAGGGACTTCAGGTTGGTCATGGGGGTCAGGTGTCCACCCTGAGGGACGCTTCCCGCCGGGCTGCTGGCCCCAAACTGCGGGCTCGTGGCCCCCGCGGGGATTTCCGGCGGCAGGAGCTGGGTGAGAGGCCTGGACATACCTTCCAGGGGGAGTAAGAAGGGGGGTAATAGATGAGGGTGTGGGGAGGGGGACCACCTGAAGAGGGATGCGCTCGAGATCAAAATAATCCACTTAGTGACAACTAACGGGCGCCCTGTCAAAAGGTGCGCGGACAGGTGAGGCGTGTGTGCGCACGAGATCTCCACCTGGAACCCTGCGTTCCACTCGTCCCATGCATAAAAATATGCAAAAATAAATAAAACAGATGAAAATAAAATAAAAACGGGGAATTTATCTCCAAACTGGCTGCATGTTGATCGGCTTTAATTCATCTTCTCAGGCAGTCTGAGCCTTCACAAGTTGCAGTCGCCGCTTTTCTCTCCAAACTATTTAAACGGACAGATGAGGACATCAGAACCGATCCAAGTCCTTCTTCTTTGGGCTCGCGGACAAGGAATGATCCTGGGTCCGGTCCGGTGCTCGGTGGATCGAGAATTCCCCCTCTGGATGCAGCGACAAACAAACAAGGACAGTTTGAAAAATAAATAAATAAATAAATAAATAAATAAATAAGCAAAAGCAAAAATAAAAGCGGTGATCCGTGCAGAGAGAAGAGACAGATGATCAGAAGCAGAACAGAACCGGAACCCGGCGGTGGGAAATCTCCAGGACGGAGGAGGGAAAATGTCTCCAAAACAAATCTGTGCGTAAATATGAGCGAAATAATATCAGATGGAAGAAATAAAGAAACCCCCTCTCAAAAAAATAAAATAAAATCCAGTAGATGATGGCTCTTATTTTCCTCCCTCTCTCGCGCTCCCTCCCTTTCCTACCGTCACGCACAGTCGCGCGCGCGCACACACGCACCCGTTCATTTTCCCCGTCGTTCTCTCTCTGCCTGTCAGCTGGAACCAACACGGGCCGCTCGCGTCACGTCACCGCTCACGGGGGAAAGGCGCTCGGAGGGAGGGGATCGTTTGCATAGATTGAACACGCCTACTTCAACCTCAAGCTCGATGGTGTGCATTCACGGTACTCGGGGTCGGTGGGAAATTTAGGTTCTCATTCTGTTAGGTAGCTAAAGCATGTTTAGATGAGGGTAGGCTGAATCCGAACCCACTCACCGGCATTGGCACGTTCAGGAGTCACACAAAGGCGGATCTTAGTCATGAAAAAAAGGTGGCTTGCGTGGGGATTTTTAATTTTCAAAGCTATCCTTGAAAGCAGCATCA
>JARVJO010000155.1:18014494-18027136 GCA_031762555.1 Cynodonichthys magdalenae | reverse complement strand
TGGTTTTGTTACCCACCCAATCACGTCCCTCGGAGCTGATCTTTTTCCTGGCTCAGGAACTAAAGATCTCCGCCCCTCTCCCCTTTTCTCACGCTGTCATGTAAACAAAGGTAAAAACCTGTGACTGAGAGTAAATTTATTGAAATGCACAGTCACAAGCCGTGAGGGTGTCTGCTTTTATTCAGCCTCCTCGGCGTCCTGGACGGATTTTTAGCTACAAACTGGAACCACAGGAGCTCACGTGACTCACCACTGTTATGATCTATCGCATTGGATAAAAAAGTCAAAAATAATTTGAAATAACTGATAAAACGTTTTTTATGGAACATATCAATATTTTTTAAACTAAACATCATGTTATGTAAAAATAAAATGTATAAAAAGTGTTTAAATCGCATTAAATCCCATAAAACCCCAGATTGTTTGTCTGACTCGGTCGCTTCTGACCGCTCCGAAAAATCACGTGTTTCTCGCACGCGCCGACTGTTGCCTACCGGCAGCAGAGCCGCGCCGCGATTGGCTGAATCTGGGTCACTCGCGGCAAGTCTAGGCTTTTGATTGGCTAGAAATAGGTCAGAGTCTCCGCCCACAGGCTTCCCCTTGCTACAGCCACGTGACAGCTCGAAGCTTTTATTGCTTCCAGTCTGGAGTGTCAATTAAACAGTTTTTACTTCATCGGAGTGGAAAAACTGCACCACCGGACTTTTAAATAAAAAAATAAAATAAAATAAAATTCATCTTTAAAAGTTACATACACACGAGATATAATTTTACTAATTAATGGAAAAGTTTAAAGATAATAAAAACTATCACAATATTTTCATATTATTGGAAATAATCAGGGACTTACTTATGTTTTCTATGCATGTTTGTAAGTTTTTGAGCTGTATATTTCTCAATTCTTCCAATATGATCTCACTATGTTTTATTGGAATGCTTTATTTAATAACAAAATAAGTAGTACAAACTTGTGTTTTTAGGGTGTGCTTTTCTATTTCCTTATAGTCATCCTTATTTGAATTGTTTTTTTGTTTGTTTTTTGTGGACGAGCAGTCAAGTAGTGATTGTTTGGCAAATGCACTTTTATATGTTGCAATTGTTATCTTTTTAAACTACATAAACTATTAACCTTTTTACATAATTTATTCTGAACTACGTTTTGTTCAATATCAACTAGATATATATTTTTAAACAGATCGGTAAAATGTATTATTTCTTATTGAAAGAATAAATAAATTGATCTAATTCTAATTAATTTTTAAATAAACCCTAAAAAGGAACTTTTGTGACTTGACACTAAATAAATTGAAATGAAGCAACAACTTAAAAATAAATGACAGGAGTAAATCACACACATAATTCCCACATCTTGTTTCCAGTGGATCCTAATCTGACAGAGCCATAAATCAGCAGCAGCTGCTCTGTGGGTGACAGTTCCAAAAAAACCCGAGTGTGAACTGTTTTTTTTTTTTTATTGTCCTGTTCTACAGGGCAGAAATAGTAAAAAGTAGTAAGTGGCCAAAAATAATCAGCTTTACACACAAAAACAGCAGTGTTCATGTTGAGTGTTAAACAACAACTTCACTACAATAATGTTTAAAGAAAATGCTCTTTTCTTGAAGTCATTTAAAATAACTAAATGGCGCCATCTAGTGGCACGCTGTTGGTAATTCAAAATTAGATATAAAATTAAATTAAATTTTTAAGTGAATGTTGGATTTGATACTTTGTGTTGAAAGATAATAAAATGTGTCTGATTGAAAATAAACATATTCAATCAAAACATAACTTTACATATTTCTTTATTTCTTACTGTTTCTTCAATCTGACAAAATAAGAAATTATCTTTATGCAAACATACATTTATGCAAAAAATTGCAATATCGAACTTGTTGAATCCTACAAAAATCAGGTTTGAATTCTGCAACAAATTAAATTATCTACTAACAATGAGTTTTAGTGATGACGTTTATGTTCATTAGAAAATTTTAAATAAACTGTAACATTTCAGATTTTTATTGGAAGGTTTTCAACAACTCACTTAAAAAAAAAAAAGATAGTAATTTAGTAATAATTTTACATGTTTTAGTTTTACAGAATAAAAAAGGAAGAAGCACATCTGGACAGGACCTAAATATGAACTATGTGAACACGCTTTTGTTACAAAAGAACGGGACAGAAGTGTGGCGATGAGGGAGCAGGTAAACAGGGCTCAGGAAGAAGGGAGAAAATGATCACATCGATACATATAATCATCCAGCTGTTTGTCCCCTCCCACCGATACAATACCAACAATGACAAAAGTAATACTTGGGAGTAAAAAACAATTTGAAAATAGTATATAATAAAATATTAAATTGTACATTACACTTTATTTCTCGTCCTTTTCAAATCCTAAACAGATTAACAGTTTGAGTCGTGCTTGAGCTTCAGCCGCATCTGTAAAACATAAAAGTAGTGTACATAAAAAATAAAAATCCTCCTTTAAATCACCTCAGTACAGAAACCAGCATGGCTTTCTGCAATAAATAAATGGCATACTGTGCCAAAGGCCATTTTTATTAACCACTTAGTATCAAATCTCTAGAGATTAATTTATCTTTAGGTCAAATGTCACACTGGTATATAAAGTGAGTTTTTCCAAGGATAAACACAGAGCAATAGACAAGGACTATACTGTTTAACTGTGAATAACGTGAAAACAAACAGGTACCTCACCTCTACAAGCATCTGTTTTTCTGATGTTCAAACATCAAATGAGAAACTTAAACACTAAAACAATGACAGAAACTAAAGTTGAGTTATTTTTCCTAACAGATGGTACTAAAATCATGAACTTGAGTTTCTTCACTTCACAGGAAGAAGAGGCAGATGCTTGGGTGGTCCGTGTCATTTCATCAAGCACCTTTGCTGTACTACATTTGGACTGCATACAGGTTTATCCATATTTTGTAGTTATACTAAATCCTCCCCACTCTACCACTGTTTTTTTTTTAACAACTTGTTAGCTCTTGTTCACATCCTGGATTATTTAAAAATATATAAAAACAGTCTAGTATTAAAAACAAAACAAAAAACAGTTTGTGTTTTAATGACTGTACTCCGTTAGAACTGTTGATCTCTCAGGCTGGACCAGAACTGGAATTGTCAACAGGACTGGTGAATGCTCCCGAAACGACTGGGTGTGAGCCGGTGACCTCATCTTTGTCAGTTCCCAGGTTTCACCTGTGCTGGCGGCGGTCGGCCCCCTGCAGGAGAACTTGTGGCGGGCCAGGAGACGAGGGTTCCAGAAGCGGTGGTGGCATTTGTGGCATTGGAACGCAGCTTGCTTTAGATGCTGGCCCCTGTGTTTCAAGGCTTTGTGTAATGAGGAGGTTCGTCTCCCACAAACTTGGCACCTCAGACGGGCGTGGCGGCCCGAGTTCCTGGGTGGGTGCCTGACGGCGTGGTGCACCAGCAGAGAGCCCTGTTTGGCGTACGTGGTACTGGGGCAGATGGGGCAGGGGAATCGCTTGAGGGGGACATCCATGCAGGTGAGCCCTGTAACTCTGACAGCTCCGCCACACCAGGATTTCACCTTCATTATACATCCCTTTTTTCTCAACTGGGCCAGAAGCTTTTTTCTGTTGAACTGAGCCTGCAGTTTGCCCCTCCTTTTCCTCAGGATCAGCAGCTTCCTGCGAGTGTCTTTACTCAAAGGGACTCCCACCAGCTTCCCATCTCTCATGATGCTGTGGATTACTACTCGACGTTTTTTCTTTCTGTGCTTTCTTGTTTGACCATGCCGCTTTTGAAAGTTTATTGCGCGGTAGTGAAAAGGGTGTTGTATTTGTTGTTGTGGTGGTGGTGGTGGTGGTGGTTGCTGCTGCGGCGGCGGCTGCTGCTGTTGAGGCTGTTGTTGCTGCGGTTGCTGCTCAGAGACCCCTTGCTGCATGTGGGACGATCCAGCATAGTTGGAACCTGAGCTGGAATCATAAAAGAGTGGCGAGTATCCGGATGGCTGAGACTGGTTGACACGTTGGCCGCTGCGGTCAATGCCGTGCTGAGATAACTTGTGCCGCACTAAGCTGTTGGAGTAAGCAAAGGCTTTGCCACATACCTCGCATCGATAGGACTTCTCCAGCCCCACCCCACCACCGTGGACAGTCTGTTGATGCGCTGTGAGGTGGAAATAGTGGCGGAATGACTTCCAGCACACTGTGCAGGTGTAGAGCCTCTGAGAGGGGGTGCCGGATGTTGGAGATTTTTCTTCTTGGGAACACGATGAGAAGTAGTCAGAGTTTCCTGAATTGGTAACTTGACTGATGGCGGCAGCAGCACCTTTTATTCTCCTGCCCTGGTTGTCGATTTCACCTTTTCTGTGCAGTTTCCCATGTCTTACAAGGCTCTGTGCATAGGCAAACATTTTTCCACAAAGGTTGCATTTGTAGTTCTTTTGACCCGAGTGCACAGTCAGATGCTTAGTGAGGTGGAAGGGCTCACGAAACATTTTGCCACACACCTCGCAGCCATGAGGTTTCTCCCCAGTGTGAACGCGGTTGTGGCGCCGGAGAGTTTCTGCCCTTCGGAAGCGTTTACCGCAAATCTGACAACCGTAGGGCCTCTCTGAACCGTCCCCTGGAGGTGCCGGGCTCCTCCTCCTCCTCACAATGGTGTTTGGGTCCCTTTTCTCTCTGGGTTTCCGTGGCCTCTTGGGCTTTGCCTGGGGTAAGCTGGGGTGAGTTAAAGGGAAGGTGGAACCATTTAAGCTAGATGTTGATGACGGTCCACCTAAGTTACCAAAACCTAACCCCCCCAGCAGACCTCCAATGATGTCCCTCCTCTCTCCTTCGCGGCTCTCTGCATTTATATCACAAGAGGCTGCAGCCGCAGCTGCAATAGCTGACATTGCACTACTAGTGACCTCATCCTCTGAATCATCCAATAGGGAAGACAGAGGAAGATGTGGCTGCTGTTGCTGATGGTGGTGTTGCTGCTGACTTTGAGGATGAGGATGAAGAGTTGGGGCTAAAGGGGCCTTTCGAAGAGTTTGGTTGGACATTACATTGCCTAACGTACTTTCTGAGGAATAAAGTGTTGAAGTCTGTGAGCGTCTGTAATCATCTACCCCGCTGTTGAAAGCTGCTTGGTTTTGGTATCGATTTCTGGAAAAATCTGTTGCATACTTGTCATCTTCCAGCACTCCATCATTTGAAATTCCCACTCCATTTCCACCATTTCCCATTTTACTGCTGCTTGGGTTGGATCTTGTATTCCCTCCACTGCTCGGCCGGGTTTTAGAACTGCGAGGTGGTTTGCCACAAGCACCCGAAGCAGCGTGGTTCAGAAGTGAAGTGCTCTCCCGGAAACAACGCCCACAAGCCGGGCAGCGAAAGGGCTTCTCGTCATGAATCTTCTCGTGTCTCGTGAGTGATTCTCGACGATTAAACGACTTCTGGCAGATGCTGCAGACAAATGGTCGGTTTTCTGAGTGGGTGACACTATGCTGGATGAGGTGACCTCTCTTTTTGAATCTCTTCCCACACTCGCCACAGCAAAATATTCTCTCTGGACTGGGAGAGTTACAGTCCGACTTCCTGCTTTGGCTTTCCGGTGTCAAGCCGTGGCTGCGAAGATGCCTTCGAAGGCTGGAGAGGTGAGTGAAGGTTTTGCCACATTCACCACAGTGGTAAAGGGGTTCTGGCTCAGGCTGCCTAGAAGAGCTGCTGTTGAGACGTTCTTGGGATTTGGACAGTTGTTGGTTACCATTGGTTACAAGTACAGAAGAGGAGTTAGAGGATGTGGGGGCAGATGAAGATGAGACAGTAGAAGATGACTGCTGCTGCTGTGAGGAAGATGAGAGCAGAGCGGAGTGCTGTGTCTCACTTCCGATGCCACTTAGCCCAACTCCCCCAGATCCTCCTCCCACAAGGCCTGAAGAGGAGCTCTGGCTGAGCCCACTTGAGCTGCTGTTGTGGCAGTTGGTGCTGCTATGACTGCTGTGATTGTTGCTGCTGTTGTCTGTTTTCCTCTGGGGCAGGTAGCCAGCCATCGCTTTCTTTCTCCTGCTTCCCCCACTTGAAGCTGTCGTAGACGAGCTGTCTCCTGACTTTGTATCGTCTTTAGAGAGCGACAGGTGAAGAGGCAGGGGGAGGGGAATGCCTGCCTCTTGCTGCATTAATGATGCTATCTGGTTAGAGGAAAGCACTGGAATGCCTTGAAAATCAAAGCTACTCAGTGGGGCAGGCTGGGTGGCTGGGTGGAGGGGGTGTGGGTGGTGAGTGTGGCTGTGTGGGTGAGATAAGGCATGAGGGGTTAGCTGCTGTTGTTGCTGTTGAGGTTGTGGAGTGCTGTGGCTATGGCTGTGAGAGGAGTGGAGGGCAGGGGCCAGGGCCGAGTTGGACTCAGTGGCCCCCTGGCTAAGACCTAAACCCAAGTGGTTGTGGGTGCCCTGCTGGACAAGGAACTGCTCCAGGCTACTGTTGGTGGGGACACCAGACAGGAAGTACTGGTTTGCAGCAAGCATGCAGCTGAATTGCTGATGGAGGCTACGTGGGTCAGACTGGCCAACTAAGGGGACTGCAGTGCTGCTGGGGGGGTTGTTGGACGCTGAAGAAGAGGTGGAGGGAGAAGGTGAAGAGGAAGATGGGCCAGAGGAAGGTTGAGGTACAGATAGACCAGGGTGGAGAGGAGGAGGTGCAGGTGTAACCCCAATCACCCCAGCACTCCCCCCACTGCTGCTTGCGCTGAAGTCGAAGCGTCCCATCCCAGAGTGGAGTTGCTCCTGAGCCAGCGCAGCCTCGGCTGGATGAAACGGTCGCAGAAACTGGGGATATCCTGATGTCGAACTCCCGCTGCTGCTACTGCTAATCTTACTGGACTTCCTGGAGCTGTGAGACGATGAGGATGACTGGCTCTGGTGGGAGATGGGTGGGGGAGGGGCAGCCATTTTCGCAAATAATGAGGAGGAATCAGCGAAGGCATTGCTCCGAGAAGTCTGAAGAGATCCCAGTCCGAGTCCAGACAACAAGCTCCCAGAGGCTTCTGCAGAGGGTTGATGCTGCTGCTGGAGCTGCTGCTGATGCTGCAGTTGGACCTGCTGCTGGTGGCTCAGTTGTCTATCTAACCCAAGGCCTTTGAACTGGTGGGCCTGGTGTCCACTTAGCATCTCCAGAATGTCCATGGGGTACTTGCTGAACTGGAACATCTCCCAATGCAGCAGACCTACACGGTGCACAAAGTCACTACAAACAGCAGGAAGCCCTTTTAAACCTTAAAATGTCAGATTTTCTGAGACAGTCCAGCTTCGGTTCCAACCCACAGTTTAAAAACACACTTTAATCCAAAGCCAATGCTTGATTTTCCACACATAAATGCACAGCTAATGTATTTACTCTTCATTCAGGAATGAAGCCTTCAAGTGCTTCAAGTGGATTGTGATCAAATTTGCCATAAATAAGAAATATACTAAATTATATTAGAAAACAAAGTTTGTAGTGTTTCTTTGAAGTGTCTCATTATCCATACGCTGATTTTAAAATCAGACCAAGCAACTGGACTGTATCTGTTATGTCAGTAGAAGAGGAAGCATTTCTTGAACAGATTTTTGTCTTCACATGGGGTTCTCTGGAGTGCCTGAAAAAAGAGAAAGTGTTATTAGTGTCAAAGAATAAAACCACAAAAAAATGGATTGCTCTTTTTGCCCAAAGGTTTATATGTAAAATATCTTATAAACAAGTCAAATACGCTGATTTCAACAGAATTTGGAACAGTGAACAGATGTTCACAGTGGGGCTACACAATATATCGAAAATTTATCGTCATTGCAATAACAGCCTGTGCAATAATCACAAAAAACTGCATAAACAGCAAAAAATGTTTATGCAAACACAACTTTAATGAGAATTTAGAAAATGATGCAAAGTTTGAGTATCGTTCCAAGGTTTGAAAAGACTCGAGAGAAATGATGCTGATGATAGTCAGCTGAATCCCTCCCAAAATTTTCAAGAAATAACTTTTTTTTCCCCAGGATATATGTCATATTCAACATTAACTAAAACATTGCTAAAATCTCATCTTTTCTCATTCTTGTGACTGCAGTACAGTTATACCTCTATCTTTACAAAACATTTTCTAGGTTCTGATTGGGTTTGGACAGCACAAGAGGAGATATAAAATATAACAACATGAATATTCACTTTTAAAACACTAGTGAATGTGGAGGATTGTTTTAAAGGAAGGGAAAAATATCTGATGGTAATAAATGTCTCATAACTCTAGTTTCGCTCTTGCTGTGTAACCCCATTGACTTCAACACACACCACAAACTGATGGACTGAATTATAAAAAAAAATAAAACTAATAACAAAAGGTCGTCCAGTGGTAAAACAACAACATAAACTCTAAAGAATCAACACTGAATTGCTGATGTTTTGTTTTAGGGGCAAAGTTTTTACAACCAATGAAGTAGAAAATGTTTCTTTAAAAATGTAGGTCAATGTATGTGCAGCAATAAATCAAGGTAAAATAGTATATAAATGAGTCCTATATTTTTGAATGTAAAGTGTATTTGGCAGTAGAATACATAATTTCTTAAATTCATTACAACTGACCTTTGAAATAAATATGTGACATAAAAAAACAAACATGCAAGTTCAATCTAGTCTTATTTCTGACCTTCCTCTGGCTTTGTGCAAAGCACTCAACATGGAAAAGTCTCCCCTGAGACAGAACAAAAGAGGCCAAATATCCTTATATATGCTGTCACATCTGAAAACAGGCTAAGCTTTGCATCGTGTCAACACAGGGATTTTGCATCTGATAAATTTCTGAAAATACAGCATGAACATTATGCTACAGTCAGCATTTATGAGGACTTGCCATCAGCTTTTATTAGAAACAAAAGAACGCCATTAAAACTAAAAAATAAAAAAGGTACCATAGAGCAGATAACAAAAAAAAAAAGAATAAGCTTTCAAACAATAACATGTTCTCATTAAGTAGAGATTTTCCAGAAACCCAAGGATAATTTTATTTCTTACTGAGCTAAATGTGTTCAATTTCAGGAATACAGTTTATTGATTTTTTGCAGGACTGTGTGCAATTCCTGTAAATGCTCCAAAACAATAGATGCTTATTTAACATCCAAAGATGTTACATATATTTAAAAATATCCAGGTCACCTTAAATAAAGAACACATTCCTCCTATGTTTGTGTGTCTTTTCCACAATTCCATGCAAGAAAGTTTTGATTTTGACATTCAAATCCTATTTAATTCTCCTGCTTGTGCAAAACATGATTTATCACCTTGAGGATACTGTGTTGATAATAAAAGTCAGCCTGCATAAAGATATAATTTATCAGGTTAAGGTTGTCACAAACATATATATTATAGATAAACAGCTTCCTCAAAGTTGATAAACTCATAAGTAATGTATGTTTTTTTTTCAGTCCTGATTGTGTCACGCCTTATCCACATAACTAACCTATGAGGATGCTGTCAAAACACTAAGTTTGCAAAAAAACTTCTAATTGTTTTCTTATAAGAACTGTGTGTAGAACTGCTGATTCTGATGTAAAGCAGTCAACACATGCAGCAAAAAACAGATTCAAACAGGTTTATCATTCAAAAATTGATATAACTGTTATTTTTCTTTCATGGTCTGAATATGAAATGAACATTGACAGCTATGCTGATTAATATTAGTCTCAATCGAAACATTAAACTGGCAGTAAAGTTTTATTTGTTTAGGTTTTTATTTCTGAAGCTCTGGTTAACTCCAGTGATCCAAATCAGTCTAGACTTTACTTGTCATAGAATTGTTCAAGGATTCTGCTGCACTTTAAGCGTCTACAAAACTGTTCAATTACAAGATTTAATGTGCAAACAGCTTGCATATTTATCCTCATTTAAAACCTGAATAAAAGCATTCAGTAAATCTCTTTATTTTAATGTTTATATCTTGGATGAGCTGCAGAAAAAAGCACCAGTTCTTTTCTAAATCACCACGAAGTTTAAAAAGGCACAAGTTTAACTTTATTCTATTTAGTCATGTTTTAAAAGATGAAATATATCACCGTAACTCATCAAAATTGAGCAAACTTACGAGCAACGAGAGTGTTTACATGAGTGTTTGCATCTTACCAGCTGATCCACAGGTCTGAAACTCCAGCAGGGCTGAAGGTGCAGGACAGGAGGGGGGAAATGCTCCACTTTGACCGTCGACAAACAATAGATCAGCTTGATAATCTTTAAAGTAAAACACATCGCGGTTCAGACCGAATAAATACACTAAAAACATAGGCAGCATCTGATCTGTCAATCACACAGCTAGTTAGCGTTAACTATTAAAAAACGCTGCTCTGACGCTTTAAAAATAAATTAAAACATTAATTAAAATGAGTCCTGATTTAAACACAAATCTATGATACAATTAAAAAGCGGCTAATGATTCTAACATTATAAACTTAAAGGATTTATCAGAGTTTCCCAGCCTAAAAGCTAGCAATGCTATCAACTTAGCTGAGCCGATAGCTGTTAGCTTTGCAGCTAACAAATTAGCAAACATGAGTCCTGCTGGAAGCAGCTTTGTTTATGTTTTCATTTTGTTTTTACCTTGTACCACACGACGTGTGGGTGCAAATCCCCCAGCTCATAACCACAATGGTAAAAGTGTGAGAACATGAGTAGTGGTGTGCTCCGAAAACGGGGTCCCTACTGTCTGTCAGCGGGGCCTTTTTCTCCATCCATGAAAAAAACACAGTGAAAGGCCCAGATCTCCATCGGCCCAGGGAGGGCTGCTTTTCACTCAAACCGCTTTCCGCTAGCCTGCTCCCGCACGTCCATTGTCTGACTCCGAAGTCCTGCAGCTCGACTGTCTTACTGCTGTTCTTCAGCAACACGTAGCCTTTTGTTGGGTTTTTCGTGTTTTTCCCCCCAGCTTCTCTCTCCAGCTGCCTGTTTTCCGCCCCGTTTCAGGTTTAGGTATCCCCCCCCCTCCTCCTCCTCCTCAGTAGACGGCTGCTCGGATGCTGCTAGCGGTAAAATGGTAGTTTCCTGTCTGCATAATGGTTCCGGGTAGAGCCAGGGACAGGTTTGTGTCCAGTCGGTGTGTTCACCAACACCTCTGGCCCCCCAGCTGCAGAATACAGATCCTGTTCGGCATGATGCTCATGAATAAATGAACTGCGTGTGTGTCTGCGTGCATGGACGTGCGCGTTCATGCATACACGTTTTACACTCTATTAAAAAAGATAATTGTGTGCTTCTGTCACTGGATGTCATTAAAATCCCCAGCGTGCCCGTGTGTGTGTGTTTGCATGCGTGTGTTTTCACACCGAGAGTGCTAAATGTTAATTAGGCAATTAAAGATGTCATCTCTGCTCATGCTGCAAAACATTGCAAGGTGTGTGTGTGTCCTGTATAAGTTTGTGTGGTTGATGCCTCATTTGCTGTTTTACTTCATAATTTTATTTTCAGTTGAGTGAATGTTTGTGCACGTTTTTTTTGCACTATATTGGATTTTGTTTTGGACGCATAAATCAAATCTCAATATTTAAACGTTTTGTTTCTTTTTTTAATGAAGACTGGTTTATAAAGCATTATGTAAGCAGCGGTAACCCAATAAAAATCAGCTCTACATACATAAAAACATTCAAACAGTTTTATTTATTTATTTTTAAATAATCACATGATTAAAATTAAAAACTCATATTTGTTAGCCCTGCCATTGTCCAGCAAATATTTTCTCAAGTGCAAAGTTTCAATTTATATTTGAAAATGTTGATGAAAATGTCTATATATGGTGTAAGTGGTGTTACTCTGAGAATATACTTGTTCAAATACAAATTTGCAGCCATTTCATGGTGTTCTTCCTGGTTCAGGACTGGACTTGCAGCTTTATCGAACTTAACTAAATTTGTGACAAATGATGGTGAAATAAAAATAATAATAATGTAATATAAAGTATGTTACAAGTCACATTCCATTCAAAACAGTCGATTGCAATAAAACTATAAATGCCTTGGAAGTGTGGGAAATTACATAAAATAACCAATTTTGTTTTTGTTCAAAAGTCATACCAGTTAGGAAAAAGCCAACAAGTGCACTTTAAGCATTAAGTAATTGTTTAGTTGGTTTCATTTTGTTTTGTTCTGTTTACTCAAAAATCATATAACATATGGGTTATGGAAGTACTTCATTTCTACTTAGAGGAGTTTGTTCTTATCTGCATTTAATATGTAAACCATACCCCCAGTGATAAAAAAAGAAAGTGAAATCTTCATCCATTTAAAATGTATTTCTTTGTATTGAACAGTAGGGGGCATATTCTGGATCTCAGACAGAAATGAGGTAATGAGAAGGGAAAACTTATTGTGGCAGGGCCCCACAAGCACAGTAAGAAAAAGGGACTGCTATTTTGTTTAGGCTACATTAAGTGCGCTCATAAACAAAATAAATGAAAAACAGGATGACCATTTATGTAATAAAAGCTCCATCATGGCTGGAACGTTTTTGCATGAAATATGCTTCTTTGTGGCGTTTCTCAAACATGCATGTTATTCTAAATTCTCCTTTAAGACTATAACATACACTCACCGGCCACTTTATTAGGTACACCATGCTAGTAATGGGTTGGACCCCCTTTTGCCTTCAGAACTGC